>JALPMT010000950.1:0-50162 GCA_024243955.1 Pancytospora epiphaga
TTTTGTCTTTACACTTGGTACCGCGTTGATATTTAATCAAAGGATATACTTTTAAACATGAAAATGAAATATTTACAAAACAAGGCACTTTATTGCTACTTATATATTTGTAACATGTTTGGAGGAGAGACGGGAACATGCTCACATTGTAAGAAAGCTTAAAGACAGTCAATCATTTTGCAACGCAATGCGATAGAATGCTTTACCACGACTATATCCGCAGACGCAATGAGGTAGTTCATAGTACGAACTGAATGAATAGAGAAGTTTAATATTTGTTTTATTTTTTAACAGCTTTATATAGCCACCGGTTGCCTGGATTTGGACCTTGTTTATTTTTAGCATCTTTTAAATATATTTTGTGATAATTTGTTATTGAGTTGTTCTTTGTCGTTGGGCAAAGAATGGTGCGTATATAATTTTGAATCAATTTTATTTGCAATTGTATCTGTGCATCTTTTCTTTATCATTTAATTTTATTAATTTATAACTTCTATCTTTAGGGACATTAACCTTCCTTATTGTGTGTTAATATATTTGATGATCTGTCTGTATTCTCATTCTTGTAATTACTTTATAACATGTATATTTATATAGTTTGTCTAGCATGCGTTATTACAAAGCTTGTTTCTTTAAGACAAATGTAAGACAAAAAACTTGCTAATTTTACACAAACCGCAAGAAACAACAAAGTATTTTGATAATAGAAATCACCTTTTGAATAATAAAGAAACCCTTGTGTCACTATAAATGCCAAGTGAAATACCATAACAAATCTGTTTAATCTAAAAACAACAATTTTCAAAACAGAACTATAAATTTTCGAACTTCGCAAATTTTAATTAAAACGACGTCAAAAGTCAATCAAATTACAGCAAATTAAATGAAAATATAAAAGAAAACACACCATCCTTGCCCATGTTTATAACTGTTTGCTTTGTGTTGTATCTGCTAGGGAATTTTGTGAAGGGAGGAAGAAGTGAAAGAGACCATCACGGTTCAGGTCGTGAGGTAGCTGGCTACAATTCTGGTCTTCGAGCTACCGGGTCTGGCGGAACTCTTGAGAATGAAGGAGAGCAAGCGCAAGGGAGGCTTCTTGAAATGTCTATGGAGTGTTTCTATGACCTTTGTAGCCCAAATCCAAGGCCAGAGTCTCTCAATGGCGTGAGTATGATGGTGAGATATGTACTCAGAGGTATTGGTAGGGTGGGGTTTGGAGTAGCTGTGTACATGGCTTTTCCGTACATTGTCTGTAATTTTTCAAACATCATTGGGATTCTTACTATTTCGGGTTCCATAATAGGCATTATAGTCTGCATTTTCTTAGCATTTGTATCTTTGTTGTGGTATGCTATATTTGCCCGTGGTACTCCTGATATAGTCTCATGATGAAGAGTTTAAAGTAAAAATGAATGCGGGTAAAAATACAATAGTAATTAACTTGGATGTAATGTTAGAGATGATTTATTGAGGAGAATAGGTGCTAGAAGCAGAATATAATTATTTGTAGTGTCATCTAATAAGTTAGTTCTTATCTTCAGAATGAGTTTGAAAATATGGGGGGTTTCTTACCTTGAAGGTATGTTGATTTTCACCAAGTATATTTTTTTAATAAAAGTCTTTCATTTTTTATTTCAGATTATTACGATGCTCCAGAAATTGGCTAGTTGTTTACAGTGTTCTATCAAATAAATACAGTATTTTGCCAAGTAAATTTCTTTTTCTATCATGAAGTGTTAAAATCAAAAGATTAATTTATCAATTAGATTGATTGTACGTTTTTATTCTAGTTCTTGTAGAAAATCGTTGCAAGGATTAAAATTTATTTAAGCCTCCTTTTATAGTTACACCAGCACTAGTGTCTACATTTGAGAATACCACAGACAAAATTTTGCACAAATTTTTGTGTTAAAAATAGTTAAGCATTACCTTTTAAGGCCAAGACTTCCCTGTCCCGTGTATGATTCTTTTAGAGGTGTATTCAACTTTAGGGGCCTTGTGTGTGTGTTGAACTCTCTAGGTACCTTTTAAAGTCGAACATGGTATCTTCATGAAAATCCAGGGTTGATATTACAATGGCATTATGGTAACATTTACCTTTAGATTCTCAGTAAAGACACATGTCTTTTTTTTAAATAAAGAAACCTTGTTTAAATCATTTGAAGGACATTGAGATAACTGAGTCCTACATCCAGACGACTGATGGCTATATAGAAGACGCTGGAGAACAAGAACACGTGGACGTAGCTCAGGCCTGCCCAATATGGAAAAGGTCTAATAACCCTTAATAAATTTATTTTAAGTCATAAAATCTGAAAAGACTCCACTGTCCAGACAGCCTAGCCTCCCCATTCGCCGGCAGGTTAACGCTGTGCTAAGGACAGACAAGCCCTTTTAACAATGAAGAATTGGAAAGCCTGTCTAATAATAATACTCAAGAATATGTGCCAAAGTCATTTATTTAAAACACCCAACAGATTCACCTTAGTTGTTCAATGCAATGATATCCTCTTCTTTCCAGAAATGTCTATGAGTCCATCATCGTCAAAAAACATGTTGACCAGGTAATTCTTTGCCTTCCCTAAATCCATGCATAAAACCATCATGCACATAAACTCCAGGTTCATGGTGAGAAGTCTCGAGTTTAGGAGAAGCTTTGCAATCTTCTGCCTTGCCATAACTCTCAATGTATCATGCGTGTCTCTGAGCGTAAGAAGTAGGTAAGGTCCATACTTTGAATTCCTCAGAGTGTAGTTTTGCACGCTGCATTTGATCAAATACACTCCTGTCTTCATAATACTTCTGATGGCCGAAAATACAACCTCATATTCTGCATTAGCTGAATGGGCACAGAAATCCTTCCTGATTTCGGCCGAAATAAGCTTGGCCATTTCTGAGTCATCACGTACTTTAATATCTGCATTGTAGTTTTGGTGTCTTGCTGAATAGCCTTTGCCTGCCTTCTTCTGCGGATCCTTTCCTGTGCTATCATCGCCTCCACCAACTGTTGGATTGTTTCTATAGTAGAGTATTTCACGCTCTCTGAGTGTGTCAAGCTCCGCCTGGTCACTTACAATGGCAATGAGTCCACTCTTAGACTCACTCATATGCGAGGATATATAGCCTGTTTGGTCTCTTATTCTTATATTCTCAAACCTGCAGACATCTCCGATCTTTACGTCTCTGAGCATTTCGTTATATTTCCCAAATATGTTTACATAAAGAAGCATATTCAACGGGAAGGTACCTCTGGCAGTAGATGGAAATGCTGTATTGCACGTAAAGTCGGTTATACAGACACTTGTCATGTGGCCACATTCCATAAATAGTACCTTCCCCGTCACATTCGCATAGCTGTTCTTTTCCAGCTCTGATATGTACTTGTCTTTGCCACAGCGGGTACGCCCGGGCGGCCTGGCTGCACAGAAGTTGCAATAAAAATATGAAAAATAGGCAATTTGTCTGCCGGCCTTCAAATTAGCAGGCTCGGTGGGCAATTCTACTTGGTTGTTTATGTCGATAGCATTTGCTAGCTTTGTGATTGTACAGGACTTGTGTATTAGGGCCATATTGCCTCCCTGTCCTAATTTTACATTTCTAATATGGAGAATGTCGCCGGGTCTAAATATTTTATAGAAGTTTTCTTTTTTTCTAAAATCCAAAGAAAAGTCTATTTTTACGTTTGGATTGCAAAATTTTTCCAACTCCTCCAGTTTTGAAAGGAACACCCTCAGGTCGATTTTTCTTGTTTCGTCTGCTATTCCCAGCGTGAATAGGTAATCGGTTCCCCTTGTTTCTATCAAAGGCATGCACGAGGTGACGACGGTGTACAGGTCGGCATATGTCGAATATGACAGCTCTGATATGGTGTACGAGGTGTCGAGTGTGATTGCCACGGATGGCTTGTAGATAAAGGCCTTTGTCTGTTTGTTCTTGGCCATCTGTGGAATACCCCCACCGGGCCTGCTACCTTCATCTACAATATTCTTTTCCTTTGAAATAACGCCTTTAGATGAGTTTATTTTCCCCTTTTCAGAATGACTATCGGCTTGGGTTGTCTCTATGGCGTTCCCACCGGCCCCAATGATATTAAAAATGTCTGATTCTTCGGTCGATAGAATTACACTCTTTCCAGGTACAAAATTCTTAAATAATCCTAAATATTCCTCAGGAACCCCCATTTTAAATGCTTCGCGGTTGTTCTCAAACTCTAATTCTGATCCTGTTTCTGTGTCTCTATGTGCTATGATTCTACCTCTTGAATAGAACATTTGGGCCAAAGAACCAAAAATTTATCTTGATTTATTAAACGAGGAGAAATCTACTGCCTTATTAAATGGAGGGATTTACCTAGGACGATAGAGACAAGTTGAATATGCATAGGAAATTGTAAGTATAAATATTTGAAGAATTTTTATAGATCAACAGAAGGTTTCTTTGATCATTGGTAGAATAAGAAATATATGGACTAATAGATAGTCTGAACAAATTCTTGTGAGGACAGGGGTGATGTTTTAGAAGCGGCATTTGCTTATTAAACATTAAGCATATTGACATGTTTAATAAAGAATGAATGTATGACAGTAAACAGATAGAGGAATTTTTAATTTAATAATGCCATTGAAATATAAGAAAAATTGGTGACGCAAGGAGTCAGTCAACCAGGCATCTTTTCTATTAGAAAGTAATTTATGCAGAAATTTCTAGAAGTTTTCTATTAGAAAGTAATTTATGCAGAAATTTCTAGAAGAAATCTTCTATTTAATCTGAAAATATCTGAATTAAATTTATGCAAAGAATGAGATATCTGAATTAAATTTATGCAAAGAATGAGGTTACAAAGTCAATGATCTTCATAATAATTGAATATGCTCTCTAGACTATTCTATATGAATTGTTAAGATGATGTAGGACTTAATAGAACCAAACCCAATACTAATAAATATTGTTGGGACGAAGTAGTGTCCAATATAACGGGTATTTATTTAAGTAGAATATCGGAAAGTGGTTGGTACTGGACCAACAAATATAACAGCAACTTGTTGGGTTAGAGTGATAGAACTAAAGGAGGAAGTTAAATAATTAACAGATCAACTTTTATATGGTAGAACCTGTTATATAAAGATCAGGGCTTTATAGGAATTTACTACATTTAATGCAATGCTGTACTAACAAACAATACTAAAGAGTATTTCCTTTAAATATCTACGTGAACCTTAGAAACACAGAAACAAATTAACAGAAAAATAACCTTCAAAAATCCATTTTATTTAGTGGGTTGACTAGCTAATGAAGAACCAATGTATGTACTATCTTGTTACTCTGCCCTGGCTATAGTTTTTTTAAACAATGATAGTGACACCCTTAAAGATTTTTAGTTAGTAGCTAGAGAAGAACTACCTTCAACCTCTATAGATTGTATCTTGGCTAGTAAATAACACTTCCACTCAGAAAGTAAAGTGGAGACATCCACTTCCGTATCAGATAATTCCTCTTCTACGCCGTCCTCTAAAAATGGCTCCATTTGCACTTCTTCCTCAGGCAGTAGCGAAATAAACGGTCTCCATTGGAATGCTGTAAATTTGCTGTATGTTTTCCTATGCATGAGCTTCCCATTGCAGTTAAATATTTGGACAAGACTCGTAGGAGCCTCCTCATTAGAAAAAGCTGCAACATAGAGTCCACTCTGTGACCAAACAATAGAAGTACATCCGCAATGAGCATACACAGAGCGAAGTGAAACCTTGTCGTAGAACTCAATAGTTTGACTAGAACTATCATACACACACGCCATAGACCCATGCATTGCCACAATAGAAGTCCCATTCTTGTCAATACTTTTGACAGGCGCATAATTATACCTTCCCCTTTTATAAAATGTTATGTTCCACTTGGTATTACATATTATAAAGCCATTATCCTCCACAGTAACACTCTGAGGAAGAGAGTCAAGCTTGTTAATAGTTATGTCCTTGTCCGAGTAAGACTCAAAGAAATACTGGGGTTTACCGTTGATAACCTTTGTGATGAGAGCATACATCTTCGATTCTGAAAAATAAAAATCAACATCGCTGATGTTGCTATGGTTTTTAACTTGTGTAAAGGTACCCCTCATAAAAATAATCTTTTGGAGAGGACCATCCACAAATTTAGCAAATTTGGTTTTGTCTGCTGCTATTTTGGTAGCCCTTTCGTACGGTTCAAATGCCTGCTTGTCTAACAAAAAAGCACCCTCTTGAAAATAAGCTGAACCGCCCGAAAAACAGCAATCAGTGCCAGCTGAGCGGTAAAGTTGCTTTCCTAGCATTATATCGTATAAATCAACCCGTTCTACAAATCTAACAGCCATGTATCTGTCATCTCTCCCAAATACAAGCTCAATAACCTCCGAATCAATTTTAACGTCAAAAATCTTATCTAGGCTTTCATTAACATGGAAACTTGCCATAGTCTTTCTGATAAATCCTATGACAGCCCCTGTGTTGCTGAAATAAGCTCTGGAAATAGGTTCTACCCTGTTCAAGACCGTAACATCCTTTTTATCGATAGAACATAACTCAAATTCATCAGAAAAAGTCATTCCAAAGTATTCAGTTCCTGTCTTCTGCCAGTCATAGACTGTGCTAGCGTCATACTCTCTCAATGGAAAAAATCGCATTCCAGTGCGGAGAATCTTCAAATAATCAGCATGGGTGTAAGCCGATATGCCTTCTTTTTGCAGTTTCTTGATAATCTCTTGCTGATCCTTAGGCGGCACGGAGAGTACAAAGGTATCATCCTCCTGGGCATATTGAAAATCACCAACAGTAGTTTTGATAACTTCCGGGTCCCCCACTGCGATCACATAGAAATTCATGGGGCAGCCACCATTAAAAAATTTTCGGTGTCTTTTAGTCTGCGCCAATGTCCGTTGAAAGGCATGACTTGAAGGGATAAGTTTCTTCCAAAGACCTTTGATCTCATTTAAGATTCTGTGACCATTAAACATTTGCTTGAGAGGCATACATACAGATTTAGATAACGTGGAGTATAAATGCAACTTAGACAAATATGGTGTCAAAGTAGGGGAGCTTCCAACTCTATGAACTGAAGATTTTCTAGCTTTACCGGTTTATACAACAATTTTTAAATGTTAATAATTTGGTGTTAGGCTAAAAGGACATAGAATTGTTAACGATTCTTTTTCTAGGTAGCTTGCAAATCAATACTTGTAATTTTTTTAGTTTTACTAAGAGGAAATTATTATCTAAAAGGATTTATAAGACAGGCTTGTCCCAGGTCGACTTTTCTTAAGAAAAATTAACAATAAATAGTGAGCATGTCCGAAACGACGTTAAACTACCGGGAAGTGGTTGACTTGGCGGCGAGGGCAGCCAAGAAAACCCGTCAGTTCGGGGAATGTCCATAGTAACTGCTTCTAGAAGGGGGTTTACTCACTTATACGGCTTGGACCAACAGTTCTTCATCTCCGTAGGTAGTTTTCTGCTAAGGACCGGAGGGTAAAGTTTCTCCACTACCGCCTGGGTATAACCAGGGATAATTCAAGCTATTAAGAAATACCCGGAGTGGAAAC
Source organism: Pancytospora epiphaga (assembly GCA_024243955.1). Lineage (NCBI taxonomy): Eukaryota > Fungi > Microsporidia > Pancytospora > Pancytospora epiphaga. The sequence goes on from JALPMT010000950.1 coordinate 7,574, forward strand.
ACAATGGCAGGGATGCACCTGAATCTACAAACTCTTAAAAACAGGTTGTGGCCTAACTAAGCACGCTCCTGATGTAGTGGAATGTCTGCAGTGAGGGGCTATGATTAAATCGGATGGCACGTGATGCACCAGACAGTTGGCTACAAGGATTGTAAGATTGCAGGGCTAAGCACGCATAGATGCATCCGTTGGCGCTACGCCCATCAGGTTGGTGACTTCGCGTGGTAACCGGGGTAGTTCTTGGTGAAGCTGTCAGCTCTTAACAGATAACCAATGTCCTTGGTGATCTAATTCACTGAGCCATCCTATTAGATTCCAAGGTGATGACGCCTGTATCGTGCTTCAAATCTTACAGTACATATCTGCTATACGAGAGCTTCAAGTGCAAGTTGTGAATAATTGTATTGTTGATGATGATAATGATAATGCAACAACACGTAATAAATTAGTTAAATAGTGAGTAAATCCATCCGTAACACCAACAGGATAATTAAAAAGGGATAATAGAACACATAAATCCTGTTTTCACAAAAAATATTAAACTTTAGTAAGTTTATTTTATCAAGATGATTGTACTAAAACAAATACAACTCAACGCATATTCAAAATTAAAATGGCTCATTCCGATAATATCTCGTACTCGTCCATAATTCCCCAGCACTTGGGATACAGGTCCTTTTCCATAATCACACGCTTCGTTTTAGCAACATGGCCTCGATCAATGTCTTTGAACTGACAAGCCGCAAGTAAGGGCTGTACAAGGGCAACCGCCTCACCCTTAGGAGTAATCAACACAGCCAATCCATTGGTATCAATGTTCCTATCATACTTCAGCACCCCTCGTGCTGTAAGCTGTCCTCCATAGCAAATAGAATTCACAGCAGAGTCTTTAATCATTATTCTTGGATAATGTACAAGAATAGACTCCATTGGTTTAACAACCTTGCGTAAGTACTTCTCCTCATTCGTTGTCTTAAATATGTGATAAGCATCTTGCACATCATGAAGAGTTACACATTCCTTCTCATTGGTAAATCCGCTCTGTACACGCCGGAGTGCTCCCATCTCAGCACCGCAGCCAATAAAAAGGCCAATATGTGTACAGAGTGTCCTGACGTAAGTACCTGCCTCGCACTTTACCTTGAACAAGGCGCGATTTGGTTGAAACTCAATCAACTCTATTTCGTAGATCCAACGAAGTCGTAAATCACGTTTAACAGCGCACATAAGAGGGGGTCGCTGGTACAGGTGCCCAGTTAAGGCTTTAATGGCCTCATTAAACTTATCAAGGGTTGTCTCTGTGTAAAAGTCGACAACACACACATACGTTTTCCCAGCATTCTGTTGACTTTTTGTCAGTCTTGTAGCTCTGTTAAGGCATATCCCTAGCACACCGGTAACCTTAGGGTCCAGTGTACCACTGTGGCCTGTCTTTTCACATTCTAGAATATCTTTAACCCAAGTCACTACTTCGTGTGATGACGGATTGGCCGGCTTATCTATGGAAATAACTCCATATTTCAAATACTCGCCAATAGGACGGTTTTCTGGAAGTGTTCCATGTCCGCTCGGTGTATAATCTGTGCTCTTGGTGACCATAGATTCCACGTCGTATAAAAGAAGTGAACTACCAGAGACTGCGTTCATACTGGGAGCTATCGCATGTAAAATTTTTACGCTAACTGTTGAATTTTTTATAGAAACAAAATTTTCAAGTTTTCGCTATGTTTTAATGTCGGACTTTAAAAGCAAGTAAATTTATTTCTGTTTAGTGCTCTTTTGTTAGCAACTGTAGAATAGATTAAAGAATACTCAAAGTAAAATCATTTCGATATACTCATTCATTCTGTTTGTGCTACGTATTTCATCTACACCGCTTTGGCTTATTCCATAGATATCTGAAGAATATATATACTCTCCATTATCTTTCATATTGATTAACTAAATATAAACAAGATCAGATGCCCTAGCGTATAATGAATTTATTAAAGTCATTAGACTTTTTTTTGTACCAAGCAGACATGAGCTACTTCCACGTAAGATGATGCCCTAATGTATAATAATAATATTTATTGAGGGTTATTATTAGACTTTTCAATCAGTTTGTACCGGGAGGCTTGAGCTACGTCCACGTGCTCCTGTTCTCCAGCGTCTTCTATATAGTCATCGGTTGTCTGGATGTAAGCCTAAATAAAATCGGTTATCCCGATGTCCTTCAAGATGTATAATAATAATAATATTTATTATTTGAAATAGCAAAATTGTTTTTTTATTCAAGCTCAGTCTCAAAAGACACAGGTGTAAAAATACTAATGCCTTCAATTGCTGTGGTAATAACGCGCTTATCATCAAAGTCCACATCCTTATACATTCTCTGGCCCTGATGAACAAACAAGAGATATTTATGAAAATCCCACTCGTCTACGAAACTTGTATCCCACAAACATACTTGCTCGTCAGAACAGCTTGCAAAAACCTCAGCATCCTTCCAACGAACAGCAGAAATTGGTGTCGTATGCCAACTTATTTCTTCCGCTTCAAAATTCCTCACATCTACGAGCTTTATACACCCATCATCATCTCCATATACCAGCTTGTCCCCATTTATATCCAAGCAGTTGATATCCGAATTATTCTTCATCTCTTTCACAACGTTACCGTTAACATCAGAAACCTTCAAAGTGTGGTCTACTGAGCCTGTAAATATGCGACCATCAGATATTCCTATGGCCTCAATGGACGCTTTGTGCATTTTAACTCTTTCTATCAGTTCCAAATCGTGAGTGTATTTGCACAAATAGCCATCCCGCTCCCCAGCGTAAATAACATCCTCCGTCACACAAAGGCCATATCCAAAGTCCCCCTCGGCCGCCCTCAAAAACTTAAGTGTATCTCTCTCGTACACCAACAGATGCTTATCTGCAATAGCATAAATATGCCTTCCTACCCGTATCTTGTTTATCTGGTAGTTAATTTTCGCATCCTTGTATTTCAAGTTTTGATAGTCCGTATCTTTTATGTCAACGGATATGAGCTCTGCAGACCCCTCCTGTGGATTTGTCCCCAAATAGATTTTTGAATCCTTTACAGAGATACTCTGAGCTGGCCATTCCAGATTCAGATATTCTAAAAGTGTGTATGCCCTTTCGTCAACTTCAAGATCTCTGTCAGTCTCATCTGGTTTGTGTGTCTTCATGTCTTCTGAGCTGTAGTCTTCATCTTGTGCTTCTTCTTTATAACTTCTCTGACTGTTTTTTGTCATTTTGCTCGGTTCCAAAAAATAATTTTTTGATTTATTTTGTAAAATAAGGCATTTTAAAGGGAATTGAATAAAGTAACAACATACTAAAGTAAAAACATCGTAAAAAGCCAGAAATCTACCAGTGCAAATAAATAATATTAGCATGGGGATATGTGTGGATAAAATGGAGTATACTTTTTGATTTGTTAGAAAATTGTAATATATAGGATGATGATTTATTAAAATCAGGATCACATAATAATAATAGTACCAAGAGAAGAAATGAATTTATTTTGAGTTTGCATCCATTTTGTCATTTATGAATACATCTTTCGGGACTTCCCTAGATCTTCTTTACTTTTACGGGAATTACTTCTACGTTTCCGTCTTAGGTAGAACCTGGCTTGTAATACATGGGCTACAGGTGCTTGTACTTAGCCCTCGGATTATGTCAATCCTGATTTACCAGTGAAGTGTATAGCTCAATAAACTAAACAATATGCAAGAAACCAGTATTAATTAGCGTAAGTAGAGGAAAATGATTCTTGTTATATGTTAATGTTTTACAGATTATTTAGAAATTTAAACCCGTACCTCAAAAAAAAGACTAGCAAGGAAATACACCAACGACCTTATTAAATATTTTTCTTCATAATCATCACAATTGTACAGTGATATAATAATTGCCATAAAAAGCTGTATAATATTTGTGAAAATGAGCAAGCATCAGTAGTAGACTCTTCTGTTTGGCTAAAGCATGGGAATGAAATATTTGCAAGACGAGGCACAGTATTGTTACTTACATATTAGTAACATGTTTGGAGGAGAAACAGGAACATGCCCACATTGCAAGAAACGCTCAAAGACAGTCGACCACCTTGCAACGCAATGCAATAGAATGCTTTATCACGACTATACCTGCAGACGCAATGAGGTAGTACATTGCATACACTTTGTCTTAAGTATGGACTAAAAGCATTACCACGCATGTGTTTACATTCTATTCAAGAGATAGTAACTAATGAGAATTGTGAGATTAGAGTGAGTACCCACGGGAATGCAAATACAGGCAAATCGCCCAGATATATTTGTGTTAGATAAGAAGAGGCGAGAAATAATATTAATAGAAGTGGGGATCACGAGTCAGGACCGACTAGTAACGGTGAAAACAGAGAAAATGCACAAGTACAGTTGTAAATAAGCTTAGGTAAGAATACAAGTGCATTATATCTTATGTACTGACATAGAATAATTTGGTAACAAGGTAGCACAGGCGACACTTGATGGACATCGGGATAGCCGAGTCCTACATTTAGACAATCGTGCTCAATAAGATTTTGGAAAGTATATCTTTTGAATATTAATGCGGCGTTGAGCGCTTGACGAGACAAAGGACAAGCTAGTTCAGGTCACATAGATTAAGTATGTTCGGTACAAACTGAATGAAAAAGTCTAACAACTCTCAATAAATCCATTTTATGATTTTGAAGAAGTCTTTACTTGGATTACCTATTTCTGACCCTGTCCCCAGTTCCAACGCCTATAGAGCATAATAGCTCGTCGCAAGGTTAGTATCAGAAATGGTTTTAACCAGATTTTGAGGAAGAGGATTGCACTCGGAATATTGTAGGATTACAGCTTCTGTGATTTTAACCGGTCAGTCGGTAGTCTAATGGATTGCATTCAAAAATGTCAATAGGAACTGATTATGAGAAGCATTCTATTAAGTATTTGTTGACCATAAATGATTTAAAGTTGCTGTCTGAAGCGGATGATGCGCTGTCTTTAATAACCAAGAAAATAATTCAATTCTTTGACGTAGTAAATTTAGAAATTAATAAAAATAAGTCAGCTACAAATTTCCAAGCCAGTGCTGATACGGTTTTAATGCTTGAAGGTAAAACGGCTACAAATGTCTTGAAATAATTGAGAATAACAGAAACCGGGAAATCTATATTAAGCTTCAATTTGCACTGTGTATGTTCTATTGCAGTTATACTTGCAGACATAACAATATAATGCAAATTCTAATATTTAGATTTTATTTGAAATGCAACCTTAAAGCATCATCGTACATTCTATCTTGAAGATGTTGTCAAATACAAATCGCAAGGTTAAACAGATATGATAATATTTATAGGGATGTAAATACAGACAAATCACTTATATGTGTTAATACATAATGTAAATAAATGATATCAATAGAAATGTAAATTATGAATTGAAATCGGCTAATAACAACAAAGCCAAGGAGATGCATAAAAAAATAAAATAAATTTATTGAGGGTTATTATTATTAATTATTAGACTTTTCAATCAGTTTGTACCGGGCAGGCTTGAGCTACGTCAATGAATAAATACTGTATTTTTAGTGATAAAGTGAAGCTGACGTGAGTGTGAAACGTATATTACTCCACGGGCGGTAACATAAAACAAACCAGTAACATGGTACTTTAGAATAACCGCAGGTGGCCAATCTTACATTCAATTGACTTATGACTACACAAAATGTCAACTGAGGTATTGTTCCACAATGAAGATAAAAACACAAAAAGAAAATAGAAATCAACCATCGTTTAAAACTTTATTAATCAGCTTAGATATATTAAATCCAAAAAGCCAAAATAAACAAATATGACAGTAATCAATGTTTTAAAAAACTGCATTATATAAAATTCTTCTTTAAAAAATACCTGTGCTTGACCTCTAACATATTCATTCTGTAGATTCTTGAAACCCTTCTATTTTTTCCCCATGGAACTATCTGAAGGGTCTTCCAAAGAGTTACAGCGGAAAGTAGGAGTAACAGAAGAGTTAACCAATGATGTACTCAATGCCATCAAGGGACACAAACCTACTCTTGGGCTGCTTCCAGTTCTGAATCTTCTGCTCCTTGAGAGATACGAATTGGCGGTTCCTCTTGTAAGAGCTGTAATAGATGAGTTCTATGACCTGGAATACATCACGAGTCTTCAGAAGAGCAGATTTTTCCTGCAAAGGATGAGCGTGCCGCAGCTGTCCAGTGGAATACCCCCTGGAGACCGGAGAGTAGTTCTCGGCACCAGTCTGAGTGATGGAGCTGTTCCAGTTATTAGGGAGGCCGTTCGTTCCATCGTAGAAGATTCACCATTTAGCGATTTTGAGTTGCATTCTATCGCAGAGCAGTTGAGCGGCAGTACCTATGCATCGGCCCGCACTCTCAGCGCGGATATTCTGACCGCCTGTTCAAAGATAGAGACGCCCTTATTAGAACGGCTTCTTGGGGCCAGTACCTGGAGATTACGCCTGAGATTTGCCATTTTGTTTGATAAATTTTCTAAAAATGATCAGTTAGTGATAATAAGGTGGCTTGTTGCAGACAGTATGGACGAGGTGCGTCTTCATCTATCAAAACATATAAATACCCTAGATCATTCGTATCTTCTAAAGGATTCCTCTGAGTTTGTCCGAACAATATACCTTTCAAATGTAATAGATAAAATAGAGGATGAGAAGATTCTTATTTCACTTGCTAGTGATTCCTCTTGGGACGTAAAGAAACAGGTGCTGAAGTTGGGGCCAGTTATGTTTAGCAGGCTGGCAACACCTCTCATCGGGGCGATTTCTATAAGGGCTAATTGGCGGGTCAGCTATGAAATACTTTCTATTTTGTATGAGAGGTGCGGGGAGGAGATGGTCGTCAAGCAGGTAATGGAGTATCTGTTCAGTAAGATGTTTGACAAAGTGTCGGTTGTTCGGTGCAAGGCCGGGGAAGTTCTGACTAGGGTGTTTACGATGTATAAGTGGACAGATCAGTACATAGAACAGGTAAAAAATGTAGCTGAATCTTCAAATTATCTACACCGGCTTGTGGGGGTGCCTCTTGCTATTACCTGTGACAAGGCCCATGGGACAGCCATTTCAAAGGTGCTGATGAATGATTCAACTCCTAATGTTAGACAGTGCTATGAAGACTTCTGTGCGACCGGTAAAGCAGATATCTGCATGGAGCTAGATGAGTAGGTTTTACAGTTTATTTTATTTACCGAATTCTACAGTTTGTGTTGGTAATCTGTTCATTTTCTTGTTTGGCTGGCGAATAGCCATCTTTCTTTTTCTATTCGTGTATTTCACCAGCTTTTGTGGTGACAGTTGAGGCCTGTAGTTGTTAGATGCGTCCTTTTCTTACTCATAGTCTTGCTTGTGTGTCTATTACAACGTTATTGTTAACAGGCTGGCTACAAAAGCAGAATAGAATAAATTTTGACTGTCTTCAAGTCACTTTTCATTAATTATTCTATATTTTTAAAATGAGACAAATTTGATGAAGAGAAGATTTTGCAGCCTTTTCAGCTTTCAGATATAGAATAATCTTTCTATCAAAAAACATAACCATACTATAATTCGCCTAATCGGTGTATAAATACTGTGCTCATTGTAACATACTTCCTATTTATACTTCTGTAATAATATATAATAGAAGTTAGTATTATTTTCAGGTTATTCATTAAATTCAACAGAATAAATTTGTAGTGGAAAATGCAAACTTTTAAGTGTTAAAAAAAAGGTAAAATTTTGTTATTGTTTCTTTTAAAAGTTAGCCAGCCAACCGCATTTGCAAGTCAGACAATCTTACAACCATAAACAGCTTCCTTGAGATAGCCACCTTTATCAGTTTTGTATTTGGCAGACACAAAATACCTCTGCTCTAATCCTTAGTCTCCTTGTGCCAATGTTCTAAAAATATTCCCATTAGTGTCTTCTATGTGGCCATAGACTTTCTGAATGCAAGAGACAGGATGCTAACAGCCTACAAATACAAAAATAAATTCAATCTTTAGATCCCCAAAATCTTACCCCTTGTTAATGAGCGAAATACTCGATATTTCAGATTCATCAGATTCCGACCCATTTTCTACTGAGTATCTTATCGATAAATGGCCAAGGGACACATTAGACAATATTTACATGGAGGCCAAAGATCTTACGCTAGTTCGTCTAGGAACAGCCCTTCTTAATTCCTCGGATCTAGAACGACTCTATCCTGGGGAATGGCTGAATGATAAAGTTATCGAGGCCTATTTGGGGCTCGTCTGTTCACATTTTGATAGCATTTACATGTTCTCTACTCATTTTTACTCATCATTATGGAATAAACCCTATGAAGTCATTAGGGGGTGGGTTGGGGATATTAACCTGCTTTCCTATGAGTACTTACTATTTCCTATTCACCTTTCTTCCCATTGGACACTTGCAATAGTTCATGGTAATACTTTGGAATATTATGATAGCTTGGGGTGCCGTATTCCTGTGGCTGCTTGGGATATTTGCGGTCTTTTAGCTGCCATACTTTTAGAAGAGTATGGCGTTTTAAAAGAGTATAATGTCAAGAACATGAATGGCTCTATTCCTTACCAGAATAACACAAATGATTGTGGAGTATTTTGTTGTATGTATGCCCGTTATAGAGTTGACCCAGTATGTAATAAGTTTTTTACAAGCAATTCTGTTGAATTATTAAGGAAGAGAATGCTACATGAATTACTTGCTGGTGAAATTATTTATACTTGTATAGAATAGTATCTATTTATTTACTCTGGGTAACTCTTTATTATAATCATTGAAGTAGATTGCTGAGAGTAAAATAGAAGTAGAAATCACATAGAGGTGTATAAGAAAATGGCAGTAATAAATAACCCAAAATTTAATACTTCTAATGATGTGAAGGGAAATCTGTTATGATGATTTTTAATTAGAAGATTTATATATAGTTAGTTGGCTCTGTCAAGGTCCATACTATTTTCTTGTTTATATTAAAAATTCTGAAATGTATAAATAGTTTTATTTCGAATTAGAGGATATGTAAACAATATAAAATAAATATAGACTGTTGTTGTTAAGAGCATATGTCAGCATTTTTATAGCTAGTTGGAGATTCCTAGCAAATTTATACTTTTAAGGAAATTGAATGGTCAATTTTGATTTTTCTAATCATAGATTTCTTATTGATGTCTACCGTTATACGCTAAATCAACTTGCGAATAGATACTGGAAAGCATATTTTTATAATATCAACAAGGTGAAGAACAACCCAAAGTAGATGTATGTAAGATTATCCTACCTATACTTATTACAAGCAAAATGAAAGCACCCATTGTCCCCACCTAATAGATTCTGTTAAGACAGGGCCAAATACGACACAAGAGCTATTTAATTAAGATGATTATAAGGGGCACGCTGGCGCAAGACAAACAGATTCAATTTGCATTCATTATCATCAGTTAAAATTAAACCCTTTGAAATTCTACAATCCAGCTTAGTATGTAGGCGTATGGAAGATGAGAGTATTCAGAGAAGTTCACTGAATAGATTAACCCTGGAGCAATATTAAAGAGTAAGTTAAGAATTGGAATCCTTTTATATACGGATACGTTAGAAATGAACTCCTTAATACTAGTTTCATATCTAGGTTCCTCCAGCTCAGCAATCGGTATTAACTCATTATACTTGTATTTCTTATAATAATCGACCGATGAAAAATATAAAATACTTTCTACCTCCATATCTTTTATGGTTTCCAGACTAGTTAGAATTAGTTCTACCTTTCTATCAACAATATACCTATTCATCTCTACAATGCTAATGCTGATACTAAATGGCTTTTTAAAAAGCTCTTGTAAATTAGGATAACCACAGACAGGTATGTCAGTAGTAAGAAAATTCATTGATGGGAAATTGTGCTTATACAATGAAGAAACACTGTCGTATTGACCAATAGGTGGTGTGGTTGCTGTACTATGTCGACTAGCATTCTGAATCTCCTTACCATTGCATGGGTCTAGCCTTCCTGAAACAATCTCTGGATTATTACCGTTACAGAGCCTCTTTTTATTAAAACTTCTGCCTAGGCTATTCTTTTTACCTGTTTGAGGCGTCTCAGACTTTCCCTTCTCTGATACTTCCACGGGCTCTCCCGTCCCTTTATTAAAATATATTCTACCGGTATTTATATCTACTAATACGTTTACTTTGAATCCTTTAGCCTTGATTCTATTTTCTAAGACATTAAAAGCATAATTTACACGAAGAAGATTATTAAAAAAGTTATAGTCAATTCTTGTTGTAGACAAAAGCAAATTGTTAGTCAAACTTACAGCAAGATCTGTACAGTGCAACTGAAACATGTTACATCTATACAGAAAATACTGTTCAATATTTGGAACAACAGTAAAATGTTCTCTAATTAATTGTGTTGTGTTAATAACATGAGGTTCAGTTTCCTTGATGTATTTCTCAAGCCGTGACAACAAAATACTCAACTGCATCTGAAGAAAATCCTTCCTATCACGTAGATCATCAAACTTCATAATGGGTAAGTGACTTTGATATTTTGTTATTATGAAAATATAGTGACATGTTAGTGTGAATCTCCATGTGTACTTAATAAGAAGTTTATGAGAAAAGTACATTACAAACTAATTTTCCTTATTCATATTAAAGTCATATGTAATTTAAAAATAGAATTTATTTATTTCTGCCTTATATGTTGTATTATAGTCTAAAAATATGTAATCAAAGGAATATATAATAATACAAAGTTCACTATAACTGATTGTGTTAAACATTTCATTATATAGACTGTGGCTGTGCCAATACATTTTTTTGCAAAATAAGTAAATTTTCCTTGGTTGACTTTTAAGATAAATATGAGATGGTAGTACAACGACACATCAGATTATTAAGAAATGATCATCAGAAGCCAATGCCAACTGTCTGTAGTACAGTTTTTCATTAGTGTTAACTATAACATATCTAACATATAAATTGACTTACTAAAAATTTTTGCAAATGTTTAAAGATTAACATTTTCAATGTAATTTCCCAAAATTCTTCCCCATCAATGGACAAGGACGTGAAAAAGGATGAAGAGTTTGAGGCAAAAATAGAGGACTGGAAAACATATCTCGAAAGAATAAACAAGAGGCGAGATGAGATAAATGCCCAAGATGAAAATAGTGCTGTAAATAACAAAGAGGGATTTATTTGTTTAGAAAATAGAACAAATGTGGATATCAAGGATTTGCAGAACAGTATAGGGAATAACACAGTCATTTTAGAAACAACAACTGGGGATAGTATTAAAGATTACATGTTTGATGCACCAGTCATTGGAGATTCTAGTTCTTCATCTCAGCTTAGAGATAGTGACAAGAAAGAAGATTCAAGTAATTCTCAAAATTCCCCGAAAACTCCAAAGAATAAGAGTAGATTTATAGAAATTGACTTTCCAATAATATCTGCTACTAATCAGGTCAATAATATTTCACTTCACACTGGTTTTACTTCTCCGATGGAATATAAATTTCGTGGGGTGTCAGGTGACACTCAGGATTCTATTGGAAGCTGTCATAAGCAGCGTTTTGATTATTCTAATCAGCCCATCAGTAAGAATTTTCCTAAAGCGGTAGTCACAAATGAAGATCCTGTTAAAGTTTGTAATTCAGACCATGAAAAAACTTTTACAGAAGGATCATTGATAGCTAAGAATACGACAGCTTGTTATATGAATGGGACGATACCATCAGACATGTCTCAGGAGATGCTTGACTACATGGAAACCAAGATTAAATTGCAAAATGCACAGATTGAGGCTTATAAAGAGAATATTCAGAGACAAAACGAAATGATTGTTGCTCTTAAACAGGAAATTAGGCTTCTGCGAGCAAAGGCACAACATTCGGATTCCACCATTCTCAAGCAATTGGCAGATCGCGGATTTGAATTAATTCGAGAGATGCGGAACATGCCTGGATCTGCGGATTTAACGGAGGATCTTACACGGGAGAGATTGACCGTGGAAAGTCTTAAGAATGTTATTCAGGAACTTTCGTGCAGAATTAAAAACAACAATGGTGAATAAATTGAGCAATGCTGTTTGTACTTTAAAGGAATGAACTCTTTTTTGTTTATAAATGTATTTCGTTGTTATACTTTAGTGATTACTGTAATTAGAATGTTAAAGGAACATATTATAAAAGTATTAGATGAAACAGGATCTAGTATTTGGCTTTTATGTTACATTACTTACTATGTAATACACTGGTAGTTATATTATATTTTAATTGGCGCCTTTAAGATAAATATACGGATATTGCAAACAGGCTTATTGCATAACTTATTTGTGGACTGCTCTCTTATACGCCTCATAACAGTAACATTGATATTCGCCTGATAACTTACTATTTCATTTTTATCTAACACGTAAAAACTATAAACTAACTAAAAGGGGCCTCAGATTACTAAGAAGAGTTTATATGGCACAAATATACTATATAACATTGTCTACTCACAGCACAATAATTATATCATTTTCCCAATCAAGAAATAAACAAAAATTTGTGATTTAATAAAAATTTGTGACTAATGAGAAGCCATGGATAAATGCAAAGAAGAGAAAAGGAGGAAGGATAAGTCTGACCATGCAACTGCAGATAAAGTTCTTGACCCAAACACTCTGTCCATACTTACGAAGCTTCAGAAAAGAGAGAAGATATTTGATCTCAGTGGGACTATTTCCAGTGGAAAGGAGGCTAATATATATACGGCGCGTTGCTCCACGTCTCTTGTGTCTAAGTTCATCAGCACGAATGTTGATGAAGAGAAGATTGTTCCAGTAGTATTGAAGATATATAAAACATCCACGATGGTCTTTAAGGACAGAGAGCGCTATATTGTGGATGAGAAGAGATTTGCGAATTTTTGTAGAAATAATTCTCGAAAGCTTGTGAAGGTTTGGGCAGAGAAGGAAGTGCGCAATCTTAAGAGAATGGAAAAGTATGGGATCCCGTGTCCTAAACCAATGTATCTTAAAAAGAGTATTCTTATCATGTCTATGATAGGGGAGGAGATTCCAGCGCCACGATTAAAGGATGCGGCTGTAGATGACTGGGAATCCGTCTATAAGGAGTGTATTATGCTTTTAGAGCAGCTTTATCAAAAAGCAGGCCTTGTACATGCTGATTTTAGTGAGTATAACTTAATTTACCATAATAAACGGGTTTTTGTGATTGATGTCGGACAGAGCATCGAGAAATCTCAGGATAACTCTAACATGTTTTTGCTCATGGACATAAGGAACTGTAATGACTTCTTTGAGAGGAAAGGAGTTAGTATAAATAGTGATGTAGAGGTGTTTGAGAGGATAACAGGTCTTAAAATACCGCATTATTTGAAGAGAGATGGTAAACTAAGCAAGGACACGTTTATTCCAACGAGGATTACCGAAGTTGCGAATATGGAAGATTATGCTCTTTTTATTCCGGATAAACCTGACATTAACGGCAATAATAGTGAATGCCGGGTGGAAAGTCGGTCTTACGAAACGGAGGATAATGAAATAAGCAACGAGGAGAGTGTTTCTAGTAACAAGGAAGAATTAGACAATCCTGTTGTTAAGATTGATGTTTGTTTGAGGAGACTCCGTTTAAAGAAGCCCGAGATCACTGAAGACGCAGAAAAGGGATACAACAAAGAAAGGAAAAGACTTGTAAAGGAAATGAACCGTGATAGAAGATGTACTAGAAGCATTAAAAATGAAAAAATTAAAGTACAAAAGGCTAAAAAGGCGGCTAGAAGTAGAGATAAACAAAGTAACAAGAATGTATAAAAACAAAACATTATATTTGTCTTTGAAGCCGGTTTATTTATTGCTTCGAGTGGTGGTGCCATAGGTGACACTACATCTCCGTTAGAAAATAACATGGGTAAAATTTTTACACAAAGTTTTAAGTAAGTGTTTGATGGGAACTGAGACTTAAGGTGTAGGGTAGTACGACAATTTTGTTTGCAGATTTAGAATAAACTTATTGAAGGTTGTTTTTTAGTTATCCTTTTATTTAAGGAGATGTCTTTTATATAAAGGCTATTGAAATACGTGTGAGTTTGTGTTTATATTGGGTGTAATTAATTCGTTCCATAACCTTTAATAGATACTTATACTTGTGAATATTTTTTTTAATACCACAAACAGGAATATATCAATTTAAAAGAGAGACCAAAGCTTATGTGGTACTTATTAGCATAGAATGGCTTTTGATAAACTGTCATACACAAGGTCTTTGTTGTTAGATGTTTTTATGAAATATTAACGATTGAATATTCATCTTATAATCATTAAAATATAAATACAGGCAAATTGTATATATATTTTAACGTACGAGTAAAATAATTTTATTGTAAGCTAATTCATGTTTACATGTTTTTGTGCTGGACTGGACTAACTTATTTGGAGTCTTATAAAGGCGCCTAGAGCTGATATGTTACAAAAAAGATAATTATAATAGAAGGGGAAACCTCATGTTAAGATTGATTTGATATGAAGAAACACAAAGAAGATAGCCAGGTACAATTGTAAATAAACATATGCAAGTATGATTTTTCATGTGATGTTGCAAAACAATTTTATTATAAAGTATTACAAAAAGTATCGCTATAGGCAATTTTATTTCATGTTTAGGTAAATTGTATAAAAATATTGTAAAACATGTCATTTAGATGTTATTAAACTTGAGGGCATGCCAGTCTATATTAGGAGCTCATCAATGTGGCTCACATCTACAAATAGAATGCAAAGTCTACTAACTCTTAATAAATTTACTTGTAAAAAATACTTGATTTGCCTTTATTTCTACCACCTTTTAAAGCTACCATTTGTAAAATAAATTTGCTAGATTTAGCAATTTTTTTGGTATTTCTATGATTTGCCATTTATTAAAAGCCCCCATGAGTCAGAATATAGAGGTTCCAGACTTGGAGAAGCTGAATATACAGAACAGAAATACCAGTGGAAGCAAAGAGATGAATACGGAAGAGAAATTGAAACTTATTAAAAGGAACTTGCAGGAGGTTACAGATGAAGAAATACTTGATAAAATAGTAGCAGCGCGCCCCCTTAAGTTATATTGGGGAACAGCAACCACTGGACAGCCCCATATTGCCTACTTTCTGCCAATGTTGAAGCTTAGAGATTTTATTTCAGCAGGATGCATTGTTAAAATCCTTTTAGCTGATATACATGCCTTCTTAGACAACTTGAAAGCACCGATGGAAAAGGTCAATCTAAGATGTGAGTATTATAAAAAGGTTATTGAAGCTATGCTTGGTTCTCTTGATGTTGATCTTTCTAGAATCATATTTGTTAAGGGATCGTCGTTCCAACTCTCTAAGGAATATACTTTAGACCTGTACAAGATAGCAAGTTATGCTACTGTGCATGACTCTATAAAGGCCGGGACACAGGTAGTCAAGCAGACTGAGAACCCCCTTCTCAGTTCTTTGATATATCCCAACATGCAGGCCTTAGATGAAGAACATCTTGGAGTAGATGCACAATTTGGTGGAGTGGACCAAAGGAAGATTTTCATGCAGGCTAATAAGTATCTTCCTAAACTTGGTTACAAGAGACGGGCCCATCTGATGAATCCAATGATGCCTGGGCTTAATTCTGATAAAATGAGTGCATCGGATGAATTGAGTAAAATTGGTTTTCATGATGAGCGCAAGGACATTTTAAAGAAAGTTAAAAAGTGTTTTTGTGAGCCGGGAAATATAGCGACGGGTGTACTTTTTATGTTCAAGTATATAATTTATCCTTTTGAGAAGTTTAGCGTGGGGATTGCTGGCAAGAATTATGCAACATACCAAGAACTGGAAGATGCTTTTGGAAATGAGGAGATTCATCCGGGAGATTTGAAGGAGTGTTGTGCTGATATTGTCGACAAGATTATTGAACCTATAAGGAATGTTATGCGTGCTGAAGCAAACCTTGTTAAAAAGGCTTATAAATAAATTTATTTATTTTAATAAGTATATGTGTCGGTTGTGTTTTATATACTTAAAATATGTTTTATTTTTGTCGAAATAAGGTAAAATGAGT
Source organism: Pancytospora epiphaga (assembly GCA_024243955.1). Lineage (NCBI taxonomy): Eukaryota > Fungi > Microsporidia > Pancytospora > Pancytospora epiphaga. The sequence goes on from JALPMT010000950.1 coordinate 23,728, forward strand.
TTTTTACTAAGTTTTGAAGCTATTAGTATATAATTAGCTTTGGCGTATTTTTAACATAACTGATTTTTCTTGAATTTGGTCACACAGCAGCGGTTAAGGCAAATACTTTTAAATATATAATTATAAGAAATTCCTCGAAGGACACCGGGATAACTAAGTCCGTCGAGTCCTACATCCAGACGATCGTGCTCAAGAAGACGCTGGAGAGCAGAAGCACATGGATGTAGCTCAAGCCTGCCCGGTACAAACTGACTGAAAAAGTCTAATAACCCTCAATAAATTTATTTTATTTTTTATGTAAATGCAGTTATCTCCACTTTTCTTAAATGTTTTCTATGGCATTTCTAGTGTTCTTATCTCTTATTGAGACCTATGGTGAAATAAACATTAGAAATAGCTTAAATTTAAAATTTTTATAATAAAAATTATAGTTTTAACATAAAAAATAAACATATTCTTATTTATTAAGTTAAATTATTTCAACATCTATTTTAAAGTATTTCAAGTAGCCTTAAACTAGGGTAGATAGCTACTCAAACAAGAAGCTGACTAGAATTTATTTTTCTCAATATTGAACTCCATGGCCTTTGAAATAAACAAAAAAGTAGCAATAAAGGATGGATTTAATGGTATAGTACGGTATATAGGAAAGGTAGATGGTAAAAGCGGCGAATGGGTAGGAATAGAGCTTGATTCTCCGATAGGTTCTAATGATGGTTCTTATAGGGGCAGGCAATACTTCACTTGTCCACCAAAATGTGGTGTATTTGTAAGAACAAGCCGACTGGTCTCTGAAGGAGCAAATACTGACACGGAAAATTATGTAATCAGGGAACGGGAATATGTTTCATCCTCTTTAAATATTCCTAACCACCTTGAATACCCAGAGTTATTCTCGGTATCTCGTACATCTGAGATAGACCAAGTTGAACATAATGGAATACCATCAGGAAAAGAAATAGAAAGTAACCATACACTTTTTCCGCAGGTTCAAAATGATAATGACAGCACTGTATTATTGTGTAATATGGGATTGGCACAGAACACTGCAGGTCTGGAAGCTGAAAATAGAGATTTGAAGGAACAGGTTTCTAAGTACAAGGAACTGCTTTGTACAGTATTCAGCTCTTGTAAAACGGGTTTAGTAAAAATAAGCACGGAGTTAGAAAGTATTCAATCACGTCTGGCATGTTTAAAACAACCGATAACCAGCCCTGGGGAAAAGATACTTGTCGCTTCAATAGTTGGTGAGTTATATAGAGAATACAAGAAAGGAAACAAGAAGCAGGTGAGTATTTTATATAGAAAGTTCATGAGCATAATAGGTAAATATAATTTATCTGTAAACTGAGCAATGCAGATATAGAAAATTTAAAATATGGCCTTACCAATAATCTTAAAATGGACTTGGCTATTTTTGAATGTCAATCATATAAAATTTTTATCTAAATAAATACTTATTCATGGTTGACAATGTACTTAATAATAATAACAGTCATAATTAAGAAGTTTACTTGAACGATTCACATAAAGTCTGTTAAACTTATGTATTTCTATTTTCTAAAAGACTTTTGTGAGTGAGCCTGTCAATATGAAAGTATACGTCGAGCCAGAGAATAACTAAAACTATATCCTTGGGAATAAAAGATATACGGTTAGAGAATAGCTTCAGTAAACTTATTTTCATAAAACAAATCAGATGATATCTTACTTTTTATATCCTTGTAATTGATATGAACAATTTATTAATAAAAAAATAAGCTAATACGCCAATGTTCATAACAGTGCTATCATCTTCTTTCTATAAACATATCTCTACCTCGAGTAACCAAGCTCACACAGGTATAAAAAAAGTGTCTCCTTAGGACCTGTTGTATTGTTTAAACATAAAACATTTTTTATTAAAATTCGGTAATATAATTAGACTATTTTTACCAATGCTGCATACCCTCCTTATATCCAATTGACATGAGATAGTCCTGTGTTATAAACCCTTTGAAATAAATACACCAATTATAACAATGTCTAACTTGTCCTAAGCAAATGTAACCCTAAAAATTCTCATAAATCACTTCTGTATCATAGCTAGCTCCTTAAACATCTCAGGATCCACCACGTAAGCATACTTATTCAAAAATCTAAAAAAATCACGGAAAAACGAGTTCTTTCTAAAATTATGAGAATCCCCAATAATTACAAGCCCCCTTCGGCATCTCGTAAGCGCAACATTCATTCTTTTGATATCCTGAAGAAATCCATACTCTCCTTCCGCGTTTGAGCGTACTAAACTCAAAATTATAAAGTCGCGCTCTTGGCCTTGGAACCCATCAACAGTATCAACAGTACAACCGGATTGGGCCTCCAGTAGACTTCTAATATATATAACCTGTGCCGAATATGGTACAATTATTCCAATAATGTTATTTTTTGGGTATAAAAGATCCTTCTTTGTGGTTTTGATAGACTTACTGCCATCATTTTCTGAGTGCTCAGGACAGTTCTCATTAACTAGCCACTCTGCTACTTTTGCTGTTAGCAATCCTTCTTCTTCATTTATTCTTGACGTACCTTCAGTAGCCTCGGTGTACGAGAAATACGCGGTGTCAATAAAAAGGATTTTACTCACACCGAAGAACAAAAAGTCATCGAGCCTACTTGATGAAATTCTATCCCCGTAAAAATACTCGTTACTAAACCGGATTATTTCACCTGGCATTCTGTATTGTTGGTCGAGAACCACCGTTGGAAGGACTGTTCTTTCATAAAGTGATGGAAAATCTGGGCATAACTGATTCGGATCACCAACAAGTATGAATGTCTTAGCTTTCACCACACCCATAAAGCATTCCATTTCCGTTGCCTGGCATGCTTCATCCACTATACAAAGATCAAAGTAAAAATTTTCTTTTAAAGAAGAAAATAGGGTTGCGAAAACAAGCGAGGTCTCAGATTTGAGATTTCTAATAAAATCCTTTTTCCTCTGGTTTTTATCTTCTTTCAACTGCTTCAATTCTCTGTCAGGATAAGTTACTGTTCTAGCCTTCCCCTTATGTAGATCTTTGGTTTCTTCATCAAGAAAGGCAACAGCTTGGGATGCCATATACTCGAGATTTAGGTAAAAGAGCCCTTTCCAGGAACACCCTAGTCTGTAAAATTTCACATTATTATCTAGACAATACGAAGTACTTGAAAATCTTGTAATTATATTATCTACAGAAATATTACTAGGCCCACATACAAGAACAGTCTTTTTGGCTGAGAGACTCTGAACAATTATTTCTACAATAGTTTCCGTCTTTCCAGTACCAGGTGGGCCTAGAATTTTAAATGGATTAAGCAGTGAAGCCATAAAAACAGCCTTTTTCTGGCTTTTATTTAGATTTTTATTAAAAAAAGTACTCCCTTCAATATCATCATCCGAAATTTCTGGAATAGCAATATCATATCCACAAGAATGTCCATTTCCTCCATTGTTTACTTTACTTTCCACAACCTCTGCTTGAGAGGACTTCTCTGTTTTTGAATTTCCAATTTGAGAAATTCTGTTGCCTTTATATTCAACTGATTCACCTTTTGAACGTAAAAGCGCTGAATGAATATTTTTCTCTGACTCAGCAAAGGCAATTCCTGCCTTCAGTAGAATCTCATTATTATAATTTGCAAATATTTTAAGGACAAAAGTATCCTGAGGAAACTTTCGGTGCATCCAAATTACAAGCTTGTTGTCATAAGCCTCAATGACAGTTCCAGAAACGCCCCCCTGCTCTTCTATGAATACACGGCTCTCAATTAGGTTTGTCAACCGAGTTGATCTCGATGTTGAGGAAATTGAAAATGTAGATCTGAGACCTGATCTAGATGTGTCCTGGGATATAAGCCGCGCTTTCATAATAAGTGGGGGTGTTTCTTTATCTATACGCTCCATGAGCCTTTTATGCCTTCCAATGACCCCCTTGCAATAACTGGTTCGATCCATGGGTAAGTATTCGTCATGTAACTTTAGGTCTATAAAATGGCTCATATTACACTCTATGATGAACACAATTGCAAAGCTAAAACCGTACTATATCCTACAGAGTCATAAAAAAACAAAATGAATTTCGCCATAATCAAGACCCATTTCTATTATAACAACTGTTAACTGGGTGTGTCTTTAAGTCATTTGTAAAGCTTTTACCCATGTTATTCTACAATAACGACTATCTGTTAAATAGCTGTAAACGACAAGGCTACACCAACGATATTAATAAAGCGACATTAAACAACAAATTTATTAATAGATTAATTAGAGACATTTTAATAACATTAATAACTCCAATACAAACCCGATTCTTTTCTATCTCCATCAGTGATAATCTAATCATCGTATAATTTGATATCATGGCCTTGCATCCAAACACCTGCGTAAGTTACACTGGTACTCATGTCTTCCAACAAAATATAAATTTTTAAAAATTAAGCAAAATTGTCTTTATTGCTATTTAAATTGGAAATATCCTCAAATGCCTTATCGATGATAATATTTACAGCATTGTTGCAGTACGGTCGACCTTCAACATTTGTAAAAAGAATTTCCCTGACCGATTTCATAACAATNTGTCTTCCAACAAAATATAAATTTTTAAAAATTAAGCAAAATTGTCTTTATTGCTATTTAAATTGGAAATATCCTCAAATGCCTTATCGATGATAATATTTACAGCATTGTTGCAGCACGGTCGACCTTCAACATTTGTAAAAAGAATTTCCCTGACCGATTTCATAACAATATAGCCGGTCCAATCACAAACATCGAGCTCAGAGGCATCTGGGTCGCTAACAACCCTGTTTTTATATCCAGCATAAGTTAAAATAGTAGGTGTGAAGTAACTCTTAAGCTTAAGACTCTTGATCACTTCATTAATGCCTTTGACACACAACTGAAAAAGATTGCCATCAGTAGAAACTACTTTTATGTCAATGGAAAGAGACTGTACCTTGCGACCATATTCACACACCTCCAGGGCCACACACTTGCTATTTATATATATTCCATTAAGAAAAGAGAGAAGAATATCGTTCTTTTTTCCGACCAGTCCAATATGGAGAACACCTTCACCGGGCTTATCGATATGAGGAATTGAGAAACCGAGCTCATATGTAATTATGACAGCTGAGCCAGAAGACTCAATTTCAATAATGTTAGGCCATAGGTTGAGACTTACATCCCTGTGTTCTTCTAGAGCTCTGAATGAGGGGCGCTCACCAATTTCTAATAACTCAGAAGCTAACATGGGAGCAAATAGCAAAATATTTTTGACAAAGAATTACACTAAGAACAGATGTATTTTTAACGATTGTCAACATTTTAGGTGTTTTATGCACAGTGTTGTGTAAAAAGGAAGGAAAACATTTTTATGGATGCTTTATAAGCTCGCCACGAAATGTGTGACTAAGGTTATTCAAAACAAAGTGATACGAAAAGGGGTTGCTTGTTGAGAACTAGCTTGGAATATGTACTTCTCAGTTTCTTGATTAACTGGATACATAAAAATGTACTTTAAACTGCTTTATTTGACGTAAAGAAAGAATTTGACTTGGCAGGCCATATTTACTTGATAAGATGCCTTAAGCTGCCAGTATAGACCTTAGGTTTCACGCGGCGCATCATATTTCATTGAGTGGTTATTATCAAAAACGGTTCTTGTTGGATTGTGAGGAAGAGGATTGAGAACAAGATATATACCGTGGGGTGACAGCCTGCTACCGCTTTTGTTTTTGTGTCGTGATACCTTTAGGTGATAGTCTGGCAGACTATATTTAAAAATGTCAGAAGAAACTGATCATAGGATGCGTTCTACTAGTTATTTATTGTTTATAGATGCTTGGAAACAGAGAAGATGCACAAGTACGATGTCCTTGCAAACAAACTTGGCTAAGAGTATGTATGCAGAACGCACACTATACCCTGTGTGATGATATGGGACGGAGTGGTAACAAAGTATTACAGTCGGCACTTGAAAGACATTAAAATAACCGACCTTTTAATGTCTACATTCAGGCAACCGATGGCTATATAGAAGGCGTTGGAGGGCAGGAGCATGCGGATGTAGCGTATACCGTCTGTATAAAAAGTCGAATAATCTTTAATAAATTTAATTGATATTAAAAGAGTTTTAGTCTTAAAAAACTTTACCTAAAACACAAAACGTTAATCAAAAATGTTTATTCTTCAAGATAATTTAGAACGAACATAACCAAATGCTTCATCATCATACTTAAATATAAGCATTCTAAAACGACCAATCATGCAATTTTGGGCACTTCTATTTCTAAGATGTAAGACCAAGTTTGTGAAAAGAAGACATTTTGGGGGAATAGGATTATCGTTTTCTCCAGGGTTTGGTTCTTCCTCGTTTGGTGGCGTAATATTAACTTCCTCTGACCCATTTAAAGAAAAATTTGCAACGAAAGAATTATCTTTCTGTAAAATATCATAAATCATTTTAACTGCCACAACAATTACATCATCATTAAAAGTTTTTCTTAAAATTTCGTATTTAGACGAAACGGGAACCGGATTTTGGCTACATGCAGGCACAAGTGTAAAATACTGGGTAGAATGCACACTAATATCCTCCTCTTTACAGCACAAATAATCACTAGCCAATGTAGAATAATCTTCAAGATTAGCAACATGGAATTCATACATAAAAATAAATGATGCGAACCTAAGACATGTCTCTATGCATTCATCATTTTCAAGGCATGCGGTATCATTTATAATGTCGTAAAATATAGAAACCCAGTAAAATATTTTTTCTACGTCTTCACTGTTGCTTAATATACTAATACCTGCGGTTTCTTCTTCTTCAGTTAATGGTTCAGAACTAAACTTGAACAGACTTTTCATTAGAAGAAAGAAATTAGCACTAAAGACATGCTTTTGAAGTAGACCCTTATTCCTACGTATTAACGTCTGCGTCACATCAATATTACGCATTTCCGAGATGATCTTTAGAACATGGCGCCATTCCTCCATAGTAACAATTATCATTCTATGGTTTCTATCAGCATATTTGTGATAAACTTTAAGAAAATAGGCAAACTCCTTGTCATCCTCGTTGAAATAAAAAGTATAGTCTCTCATTGCCTCATTTCTTGTGGAAGACTTTTTTTCCCAGACCTTTTGTATGCAAATGGTGTCTACTATTTTTGAAAGAATAACATTAAACAGATCTACAACCCTTTGACCATTCGAATGAAGGCATACAATTTTGTTTTTACTACCGGTAAGCTTGTATAAATTAAAATTAGCTTCATCTTCATATAGATCAAGTACAGAGATAAAATTAGACCAGTGACTAGCGTTATTATCAGCTTCTTTCACAAAGAGTTTGGTATTAATTAATGGTTGAAAGAATCTATTTGTTAATGTTTCAACTGGTATAGCTGGTGTAAAACTTTTAATCTCTTCTACAGGAAACAATTCAATCGTGCTGGTATCAGTCGGTGTGGTGGCATGATACCTATCCCAAAATGTCCCAATGATAAAAACTGTTGCCGAACCTGCCAGCATCAAAATACCCGTTAGGAGCTTATTCATGGGCTATGCTTTGGCAATTGCTTATATTCTTAAAAATTTTAATTACCAATTTGCATTTCTAATAAATTGCTTTAATAAATTGTAAAAGCAACGCAATATTAGAAATAATTACTGATAAGTTAAAAATAGTTAACACTCAAATAAAGCTCTATAATAGGCAACTTCTTATTTAAAATATAATAAAAGTTTATATTGCATAATAATACCAAAGAAATCATTTAAGCAAATCTTCAACTCTCTTTAGTTGTTAAGATGGATATGTTATTACTTAGCTATATAATATACATGTTTATCTAAAAAAAAGAAAATTTTATTAAAGATTTTGACGTGTGAAATTATTTTTGTCGGCGTATGCTAAAGAATACTTTATATTGTTATTTAATCTATGAGACTGGCGATAAGTAACAAATGAATAACAATTAGATCTTCTTATAAAGGTATTGCAAATATTCTATTAACACTAACAACCTAGTTAATAAGCACAACTTAAAAAACAATCATATTTTATTTTCACAAGTTAAATTCAATAAATGTGTTATATGCTTGGACTAGCGCTCAAGTCTAGATATTATTTAAAAATCCTTTGATGTTCTAGATTTAATAAAACAAATTGAAATTTGTAATTTTTTTAACCGACTTGTTTTTTTAGAGTGTTCCATAAAAAAATAAAAATTTAAGAAATCATTCAAGAAATAAGTTCATTGAATGTTAGCTTTGGGTTGTACCGTTTTTATTTTTCTTGCATTTTCATCATGTGCAGGTCCGCGTTGATATTCAAAAGAAACATTTTCAATTTCTTTTTAAGCGCAATCATCTAAATAATGTACGCTTTGACAGAGTCGGTTGACCTAATATTTCTCAAATTAAATACTATTCAAAACATTTAGTTATTATTACTGTCGTATCCTCGTGAATACAAGCTAAGGCAAGCCTGCCTGATGGCTTAGATCCGGACAAACCCATTTGCTCCGCGAAAACTATGTCCGTTAAAAGTTCTAAACTATGTAAAAACCCTTTTCTATAAAAATCTTTGATTTATTAATAAGTTTTTGTATTTAAGTATTTTAACAAAAAATAAAACATCATGTAAGAGATGATATTCTACCACCTAAAGTTCTTTTTATTAGAGTCGAACTTCGACAAAAATCAAAGAATACAACAGTTAGTAATCTGAAAAAATTAACTTGGTTAGATAAAGAAAGTTACTACAACAGGTGATTTAGTCAAACTGATTTAGAAATAGTGATTAATAAATTAAAGGGAGAGAGTTATACATAACAGTGTTTTACAGTGTTTTGTAAAAAAAGGATGTGTCTGAGACGGCGTAAGAAAGTGTGCAGTCTTTATTAGAATGAAATAAAGCAAAATTTAATAAATTAAAGCATGCAGATATAGATTAGAAGTGCTATATCACTAAAAACTGTGAGTGTTTTTACACCTTTTTAAGGAATATTGGAGAAATTTGATTTAAGAAAATTATTCTCATTGCAAATAGCTTGAAGCAAATTAGTAAACCTTTAGGATTCAAAAAGAAGTTTAAATCTAATAATAATAAATGCCCTTGCTGTAGATACTTTTATTTTTTAAGTAAACACCCATCTTATTAATAAAATACCAATTTCCTTTTCCCAACATTTACAATAATAAAATACCTATGACTCAGTTCTGTGTCTTTCTGTAACACTTGAATATTGCTTTGATCATTTTTCGTACTTCTTTATTTTCATTATTAAACTCCACACACAAACGATGAAATCTATCTTTATACTTTCCACTACACATATGAAAGGTCAATGCTTTTATGAACGCAGGTGATACATTTAAAAAAGCGTTATAGTAATAATCACTCCAGAATAAGTCATGTATTCCATTCCTGAAATATGCTTTACATTCTGTCGTTTTATTTTTAAAAATAACTCCTGTTATGTATTCCTCTAAGAACTCCCTGACTATGTTAATTTCTGGATTGAATGTCAAGTATCTGTAAATATACTCTTCTCTTGTGCTTTTGTTTCTAATATTTTTACTTTTCTTATAAAAAATGTGACTAAGAAATCTTACGTAAGCACTCAAACCAGCTCCAACATACTTATGACAATGCTCTTGTAAATTCTTAATACAAACTGCGCCTGTTGAATACTTGTTAAGTATTGTCTTTGAGTTTATAATTTCCATTATTCTTGGCGTATACTTTTCAACAAACTCACTACTCAACATTATAAATGTTAAAGTTAAAAATAACGCCTTATTATTTGAATAAGAGTTAAGATTAGCAAAAATATTCTCAAAGATACTTATATTGTATCTTCTGTCCTGCATCACCAGACGAAACTGACCAATAACTGTTTTCATTTGTATACAATGATTGCCGGAACTATTTTGGTATTGGCTAGATATTTTCATGTCTTCAATTTTATTGCAAAAACTCTTAGCCGACATACAAAATTTAGCCCAAAAACTAGAAATATCCTCTGTTTTATTGCCTGCTCCAGACTTGCGATGCCTGACAAAAGCATACAAAATATGTAAAGAATATTTAGCTGAAAGACGTTTCCCGGTAGTATATTGTGAAAAATACAGTTGAATATTGTCACAACATTTCGAATTTTGCAATATGTCTGGAAAATACATTAAAGAACCATTTAAAGGCATTGAAAAAAAATCAAACATTTCCTCAAAATGCACCCTATGAGAACATACATTTTCCATGTCCTCTTTTTTGTATTCAAAAGTATCTGGATATACTTTCTTATATTCATTTATAAACCACTCACTTAGTCCTTCTGGATTCACATTCTCTCCACCGATAGGGTTAAGTATAAACAAATAAAGCATAATAAATGTTTCTCTAGGCAATTTTTCTGGTAATTCCTGTATTAGATTCATTATCTCTACCTGTTGTTCACATGTGACAACGCCCCACATTCTCCAAGTCAAATACACACATTCAAAGCTATCTGGATTATTACTGGCCAGAATAACCTTTATAATCCTGCATATATCATTGGGATGTAACTTCATATTTGGGGAACAGTCTATATATCCAAAGAACACCTCTATAACCTTCTTAACATCGTCAGAGCCTAAGTTGAAGCCATTATCCAATATGCATTCCATAGCGTCGATAAACTGGTCAGTAGAAAGAGAGTGAAAAAACACCGGAGACAGCGCTGCTTCTATAGATTTATATGTTGGCGTATTATGCTTATTACTAAACAAAATATATAAAAAATTAAAACTACCATATAAATGTACCGAAGGTGTGGTGATAATTTTATCCACAGCAACCAAAAGGCTATCTAGTGGCATTGTGCCCTTGTTAGCTTGGTCTTTTATAAAATCTAACTCTGGAAGTGTTAAATTAAAAGCTTCCAAAATATTAACAATATCCTCACAAAAGGCCATGTTATCCCAGACTGTTAGTTGACTGTTGAGTATTCTCAATTTTTCATCGCTATTTCCTTTATGAATTTTATCATTGCATTTCAATCTGTATAAAAGTATATCAAGAATCATTTCATTTAACTTAGCATTATTGAAGCTATTTGATTTGTCGTTAATTATACTATCATAAGAAAAAGGTATTGGCTTAACCATAGTCTCGTCACAAACAGGATTCTTATAAACAGTAGGATCTACATTAGTAGTACAATTGCTAAGCCCGATATGACCAGTATTTGTACTATTAATATTATTGGACATGTTTAAATTTGTCTCTTGACTAGTTCCAGCATGTTTGAAATTATAAAACCCATAGCGATAGTCTTTTGTATGGCTATTTATAGTTCGATTAAAAGCTGAAAGTTGTTCATACGCAATATTATGAACAGAAACACCTAGTGAACGCCCATAAATAAATGACTGATCATGTTGATTTCCTTGGTAATTACATATAAATTCATTTGCTGAGCTGTCAAACATACTTGTACCTACACCTTCTTCATAATTCATTGTTCCCAATTGACAATACTGAGAATGCTCTTGATACAGTAACCCGTTTGAATAATTTCTGATGGACTGATCTGTATTATACTCATTAGGTTTGTTCTGTACGCTCTTACTTGTTTTATAAGGATGGCTTCTTTCTCTATTTCCATCTGGTAGATATACTTTCAGTTTACGACTATCTTCTAAAGATTGAACAGATGAAAAGCTATTATAAAATTCCTCCGGATTAAAAGTTTCTAAATCTGGCAATTCATTAAGGCTATTACTTCCATAAATAATAGGAATTGTCATAGGAAGCAAGCAAAACACTAAAGAAATACTTCTTCTCATCATTAGTAATATGGGATAGGTTTCGCAAAATTTTTACCAGTATTAACATATTAATCAGTAATATTTGCACTTTTTTCAGGTTAGAAATCTAAAGGGCTATAAGTAACATATTGAGCCCTGTCTTGAATATGGAATAAAAGCATTACCCCATATACGTTCACATTCTATCCAGAGATAATATCCAAAGCGGAATATAAAATTAATATGAGTACTCATTATTAAAATAAAAATACAAGTAAATTGTCAGATACACTAGCACGCGATAAGAAGAAGCAATAAACAATTTTAGTAAAAATGGAGCTTTAAATTAATACAGGGGAGGTGAAAACAAAGAAGATACACAATTATGATTGTAAACAAGCTTGAACAAAAGCATGGATATGTTATTTCCTGTTTGATTAGGTAAGAATAAATAGTAGAAAAGTATGCACATAAAGAAGATTGGAATATCCAATTTTATTTAGGCCTATACCCCATCAATTGTGCTAAATAAGACGGTAAATGCATATTTCTCACATATTGACATGGTAGAGAATAATTCAGCTTAAAGCAAATGCATGTGAACAGATGACAAACAGAGCGAGAAGGCTAATTAGCTCTCAACAAATTCATTTTAATATTAAATATCCACATATCAATTAACTTATAAGAATCTTGTATAAATGAAAAATTTTACCGTTTATGAAGCACACGAACAAGATTGAAAAATACCAGGCATATCAGGAGTTCCATTCGAGAGTTACAATACCGAATATGCACTATAAGGACAATGCACCGATGTTCATTTCGATAATAGGACCACAAAGGTCTGGGAAATCCGCTCTATTTACTGGACTTATAGAGCAATGTACCGAGAAGACGGTTATACCACTGGGACCGGTGACTTTTAAAAACCGATTTAGACGGTTGTCCATTTATGAGCCCACTAATGAAATAGAATCGGTGATAGATTCCATAAAAGTTTCTGATTTGATCCTCCTTACGATTAATGTGGAGGCTGGGTTAGAGAAGGAGACTTTGGAGGCGATAAACATGATAAATTCGCATGGGTTGACTAAACTCATTGTTGTACTTACGCAACCGTTATCGAAACGTGTAAGCGCTACAAATATAGAACAGATAACTAAGAGAGTTTCTCAGGAATTCAGTTTTCCAATAAAATTTTATGATTTGAAAAAGGATGGGTTTGATAAGATTCGTAGAGCTATTGAGCTTATTAAATGTAAACCACTTGACTGGAAATGTACACACCCCCATATTGTAGTGGATAGATACAAAGATGGATGCGCCTATGGGTATATTAGAGGAGGGCCTTTAAGACGTAATTCTGAGGCACATGTTCCAGGCCAGGGAAATTTTGTCCTTGAAGATATAGAGATATTAGAAGATCCGTGTAGTCTAAAACAAAAGGGGGTATGTTTATATGATCCAGCAGATGGCAATCTTTGTGGTAAGAATAGGGAGGCATCTCAATCACTGCCTGAGGATGTTGAGTGTGGTGCGAGTTGTTCTAATATTATTTTATATAAGGAAAACGGTATTTGCAAAGAAGGTACCGGTATTATATCGAGACTAGAGGATGGAAGATGCCAGAGAGTTGCTAGCTATGAGGAGAAAAGCATTGAGATAGATACAATCAAGANAGGAGTACAATGAGAAAGAAAAGGATGAGTTAAATTTTCTTCAGAAAGATAAACTGAGAGAGATGGAGATTAAAGAGGAGTTAGATGAGTGCCCAGATCTGTTAATTCCTGGGCAGTATTGTAAGGTAAGGATAAATATAGTATACAATCCTAGGAACATTACAATAATTGGAGTTTGTTTGCTATCAGAGAATGAAAATATTCATCTCCAGGGAAAGGTTATTAAGAACAAATGGCAAAAGGGTGATTTGAAAACCAATACGCCGCAGTTTATCTCTGTAGGGTGGTGGAGATTTCAGACGATCCCTCTGTTTTCTCAAGATGATCGTGTCCAAAAATATTTAAGAAGTTCTATGGCACCGTTATATGGTGAAATTGCCTTTTACGGACCATCGGTAGCAGTAGGTACTAGTTTCTTTATTTATAGTTATACAGGAAAGTATAGGATTTTGGCAAGTGGAAGGATACTGAACACAAGCGGCATTGTTACTGTTAAAAAGAAGCTCAAGTTACTTGGTTATCCCAAGACTACTACTGGAAATACTGCAATAATCCAGTCTATGTTTTCATCTGAAAAAGAGGTTTCCAAGTTTACTGGGGCCAAGTTGGCATGCGCAAGCGGGCTTCGTGGTATTTTGAAAACAGCAACAGGACATGGCGGGGATTTTAGGGCAACATTTGAAGGCTCATTACTGCTATCGGACACCGTATTTATAAAATGCTATGTGCCTGTGAAACCGTATAGCTATGTATGTCATACTGGTGAGGGTGTTACCTATTTACGCTCTATGAAAGAGATTAAAGAGTCGCAAGGTATTCCGTTGTATGAAGAAAGTGCGAGTGAAAGCTTTGAGCGTATTGTTGAGCCTGCTGTTAAAGGGCGGTCTGGCGATCGTGGGGACCTTACCAGACAGCGCAGAATTTGTGAGCTTGAGCAGAAGCTCCCGTTCAAGATGAGAGCGCCTGTCGTTATTAAAGAGAGTATTGATCTTCCAATTTCACCCGATCAACGCGCTATGACGGTTAAAAAGGAAGAGATATTGCAGATGCGAAAGATTTTGGATGAGGAAGAAGAGAATGTGCGTAGACGGGCTTGTGATCTGGCTCGGAAGAAGAAGTTAGAAGCTATTGAAGAGAAATTAGTCAGAAAGCGTAAATTAGCACTTGAAGGAAAACAGAATTTTGAAAATGCTTATAAAAAGAATAAAAAGGCTCATAAAAAGTCAAAACGGAAGAAAAAGTAAAATAATAGGTTGTTTTTATTATTTTGGGGTTGTTTTTGGTTGTCGTTGAAAAGGATGTTTATTTACTTGCTAGAAAGTGCTTTGTAGGAATAAATTTTGTTTTTTGAGAGTTAATGTGTACTATTATTTGGGATGTTCTAGGTGGGTATAGCCCGCACCTGCATTAACCTCCTTTATCTTAATCTCTCATAGCATTGATCCATATCCACACAAGGCCAGACAAGCCCAGCATACCGATGCCTCTTATATGTCACCAGACCATATTTGGAAGACTGGGTAGCACCAAAGAGGTGTTGAGTAGGCTGAAATAGACAAGATGACTATTAGGGTAATTACGATCACCATTATACTATTTTGATTTTAATGCTGGAAAAGATGAAATGCGCAATATCACCCGTCACTTCAAGTGCCATGAAGCTTACACGGGCCGCCAGGGAAAATATTTTGCCTAAACCCAAGCCCTATGGTGAAAATTAGAGTAAAAAAAATACATTCCAATGCAATACCGCCCATCAAAGCTCATGGATCTGCTCGTGGGCATGACATAACATCATTATACTGTACTGCATTAGGTCCGAGAAAGGGTGGCTTTATAAGCACTGGGCTTGTGATGGAAGAACGGAGCGACCGTATTATTTTTGTACTTGGGCGCCTTCCCACCGAAAAGCAACAGAAGATTGAGATTTTGCAGAGCTTTATAGAAACAGGAAATGAGATTGTTGTTCCAGTGAGGAATCATAACTCGTTAGAGGTATGTCTCGATCCATACACGAAATTGTCAAAGTTTGTGCTTCTTAAACAGGCTGGCGGGGCACCAAATGTGGTAGAAACACTTGAGAGTACCGAACGTGGAGAGAAAGGATATGGCTCTACTGGAATAATTTAAAATAAACTTTTCAGATTGACTATATTATTATGTATATTTATATTCTGCTGACGATGCAATTTTTAAGCCATGACAATGAGAAGGTATAGTTGTTATTTAATATGCCCATAGAAACAGTTCTAGTTAAAAGGTCTTTGTATCTGCTGCATGTTCTGAAAAAGGAAATAAAATTGACATAAGCTAGTGGCCTATTTATTGTTTCAGTCAAAAATGTGTCTGAATTTTCATTTGTTATGTTAAAATACATCTTTTCAAAAATTTTACATGATAAATATTCGAGTCCAAGTATAACGGTATTCCAGTTTCGAACATACCTGCCTAATGAGATTCTTTCTAGCACGGCAAAATTATCATAAAGAAAAAACTGTGATTTTCTCAAGCAATAATAAAATTTAAAAAATTTGCAATAAAATTTTATTTTTGTTGCCAAAACAGAAGAAACTCCTTTGATTGGCTAAGTTGAAATAAACGACCATCATTACAGAAGTATATTCTAACAGGGAGTCAAGAGCATTCTAGCGATGAAACCAAATAAACCTCCCTAAATTATTGATAATTCAATTTTTTCTCTGTTTGTTAAAAATTCTTAATTTATTTAGAAATTGCCTCCCATAATGTTGGGTGCAAGAAAGGTAATTTTCAGAGCTACAAGTGCAGATGCGATAGTTCCAGTGCGTCAGACTTCCGGAGCTGCAGGATACGATATACACGCCATTACTTCCGGTGTGGTGCCTCCAAGGGAAACCGTGAAAATAAGAACCGGGTTCTCCTTGAGAGTTCCATTCAATGTTTTCGGAATAGTTCTAGGTAGATCTGGCCTGGCCATCAAATTTGGTCTTGAGGTTAAGGCCTCTTATGTCAAAAACGGAGAAGAGGTTATTGTGCATATATGCAATCATGGAGAAGTTCCATTTCATTATGAAAGGTCTATGAGGATTGCGCAGCTTATTTTTGCTAAGATAGATACCGATGTCGAGTATGTTACTGATTAGATCAATAAATAATCTGTATTAATAAAATCCTCAAGCATTTTGGTTTCTTTGTTTTAGTATTTTATAAATGAGGAAAACTTAAGCTTGCTTCCATTTTTAAGAGATATTTTTGTCTTTGGCAGGTCTTAGCCATCGGACTTTTTACTGTTACTTTTACTAAAAATTTTATCCCAAATGTACGTTTTGAGCACATTTGCTGGATGTGAACAAAAGGCAAGTGCGATGGCCGCTACCGAGGATTATTTCTACTACATTTGCACCTCAAATGTTATTCGTGTGGATGTAAATAAAAATTTGGAGGTATTTCCGTTTGATTCTAACGTGAATTGTATTGCTGCTGACAAAAGAATAGCTTTGGTAGGCTGTGTTGATGGAACATATTACACAATAGAAGACGGAGAGAAAATCAATCAGGGGGAATTGGGAGATTCCGTGCAAGTTTGTGCCATTTTGGCGAGTGGGAATTATATTTTGTTCACCTTGACAGATACTGTAATAAAGAGTATAAAAAATAACACATTAATTGAGGAAGTATTTGGCTATATTGCTTGCTGCGTAGAAACAGTGGGAAATGTTGTGTTTGTAGGATCTCTGACCGGTAGGATTTATGTTTATGAGTGCTTAGAAGACGAAATAGAATTACTTGAGATTGTCGACGCACATCCAGAGCGGATTAATTCTATGAAGAAACTATCCAATCACAGATTGGCTAGCGGCTCTGAAGACTCAAATATTAAAATATGGGCTTACAACGGAAGATTACGCCATATACAAACACTTAATGGTCATGTTGATAGGATAAATCGTTTGGAATGGGATGGAACCTTTTTATATAGTGCGTCTTCGGACAAAACCGTTAAAGTATGGGAAGAAGAGGATAGTCCTGATTCTGAAATGTGTAATGAAACCAAGGTGGGATTTAGAAACAGTGATATTATTGGGGGAGTGTCTGAGTTTCTTGGAGTATGTTTCTGGAAAGATGCAATATTTGCGCAGTATAGGACTGGAGGTATTGAAAAATACACCCGCTCCCATTGTCGTGGATATTATGAATGTCAGTATTTTATTTCAGGGCACACGTCTGAAATTACCGATCTTGATTGGAGGTACGACTTACTTTTGAGCAGTTCTCTTGATTCCACAACTCGTATATTCTACAAGGGGCTTGAGGTTGGAAGGCCACAGATACATGGGCATCCGACTGTAAGTGCTAAGTTTTTACAGATTGGAAGGTTGGGGTTTGTGAGCGTGGCTCAAGAAACTATTGTACGGGTTTTTGAGACGACACAGACATTTTTTCAGCGTTGTGTTGAAGCTGACAAGATAGGAAATTCTGCATATTGCAGACCGAGTGTATATGACTATGAGTGGGCTGAGTTTTACGATGAATATGTGCCTGAGGCTATTCTTACTGAACTTCATCTTACTAATGATGTAATTCCTGACATGTCCACGCTTTCACTTAGCGAGGGAGCACTTGCCATTAGTGTTTTCAGAGAGACTTCAAAGATATATGGTCATTATTTTGAGTTGAAAAGTGTTGCGGTTTCTGGAGAGCTTATTTTGAGTTGTAATAAAAGTCAAAGCAAGAAATATGCTGGTCTTTTTGTCTGGAATGAGGAAAGTGAGAATTTTGATTACAAAACTGATCATTCCCTTGGTATTCAGAGGGTAGTAGCAGTCAAAGATCGTGTTCTTACGGTCAGTCGAGATAAAACGGCCTGTCTTTACAGGATTGATGAATCTAGTTTTAAACTGCACCATCTTGGAAGATTTTCAGATCACAGCCGAGTTATTTGGGATGGTGGAATATCTCCAAATTTAAAGTATTTTGCCACGTGTTCACGTGATTGTAAAGTGATTTTGTACAGTTTAAATTCCTTGGAAGTGTTGAATATTCGAGAGTTTTATTGTGAAGTTAAGGCGATAGATTTTAGCCCTGTGGATGATGAGAAACTTGCTGTTGGGTTGATTGATGGTTCTGTTAAATTGCTGAATCTTAATTTGGAAGAGCTTGATGAGTATTCTGTTCTTGGTAAACCTGTAAATGCAGTAAAGTATAGCGAAGATGGCCTTAAGCTTGCTGTTGGAGGTGTTGATGGTGTAATTCGTATACTGAAGGTAGAGTAAAATTTAAACTGAATGTCTGTGCCTTTATTTTAAGTAATAATAAAGTTATTGTTGTTTTTAAATTATAGAATATATTGTAAATGTACTTTAGTTCATTTCAAACTAAGTATTTGACTTTGGTCAGTCTATGAATGCATACTTATACATGAAAGTTTTACTTTTTGTCTATTTATGATCCTAATTACCTTAAGCACACGATATGCACAACACCACGAACAGCTAATACATTAAATCATTTTATTGTAAATTTGGAATCTTTGGAGTAGTCCGTACAAACTTTGACACGCCGTTTAAGACTTTGCAAAAGAAAGAACATACCATCAAGTGTGTTTGCGTAATATTTAATTACACTTTATTTATTTATTGTTTAAGTATATTGTTGATTATCCCAAATCCATTGATGTGTTTAAGTACGTATGCCATCATTTTAACTTATGATGACAGTAAATCTGATCTCTTTAAAATGTTTGTTTGTAATCTTTTGTTATATTTAATTTTCCTTATGATATGCTATGTCTCAAAGAGCATCGGGATAACCGATTTTATTTAGGCCTACATCCAGACGATCGTGCTCAAGAAGACGCTGGAGAGCATATCCTTCTAATATTGATGCGGCACCGAGCGCCTCGACGAGACCGAGGACAAGCCAGTCCAGAGCAGGAGCACGTGGACGTAGCTCAAGCCTGCCCGGTACAAACTGATTGAAAACTCTAATAATAAAATAAATTTATTTTATTTGATATGCTATAATATCTATAGCTCACAAACGTACTCAATAAAAAGTTGTCCTTAACATATTTGACTTTTATTAAACTCAAAACGATCACTAAATGTATAATATCTTTACTGGCCTTATTGCTGCACAATTTCAAGAAGTTTCTGCATCTGCTCACTGTCTAACCTTTCAACCATCTCTTCAACAATAGTTTGAAGACAAGCCAACCCCTTCGGTTTAATATTAACAATATTATGAATTTCAAATGAAGTAAGAGTAAACTGATCCAGAGCAGAAATCATGGAGGTGTGTCCGCATTCAGACGATCTATTCTCATGAACATTCCTTCCCATAATATTATTAGCCTCTGCATCTGTCACAAGCCTCACAACCCTTTTTATAACCCGCATACGAGGAACTGCAAAATTTGAGATTTCTATTAACGACAGTGTCTTACAGAAATACAAGCAGCGGTTATATGAAGTCATTCAAGAACTTTGTATGGCACCGACGATCATTTATAAGCACATGAGACGCATAACTAAACAGTATTCTAGTTAATTACAGTTCCTATTGTAAATTGATTTTTAATAAACAGCCGTTAATGACGAGTAATTTCTGTCAGATTTTAAAATCAGAGTAGCCAAATGTAAACATGAAAATAAAAGATCAATGAACAGTTTAAAGAAATCCATCACAACTTTTTACTAAATAACAACCAAAATATAAATTTCTAACAACTTTATTATATTTTCTCATTAAATATGGATACTATTCCACTTAACTTCCTCTGTTGACATTGGCCGCTGCACATTTGTAAACATTTCCAATCCCTTTTGTAGTTCTTCTCGGATTCCCGGATGAATAGGCCTTTCCATGTATGCTTTAACCTGTAAAACTATTTCACCTTGGCCAAACCCACAGTCCAAAAACTGCTTGCATATAATAGACCTATCAGTAGACTTTTCTATCAGCAGATCTATCACAATAGAAAGATCCTTTCTGCTAATATCCCTTAAAAACGCAAGGCACTCAATAAATTGCATATCTAAAAAGGCCCTAAGATATAACTCCCTAAGAATCTTCTTATTATCGTGTCCCAATACGTCAAGTATCTTTATAGCCAAATCGGGGTACTCGTAGCAATAATCGTTATATAATGTATCGGCACTATGCAGCTGGTTGGTCTTTAAGGCTGAGTCGCGTGCAGCAAGCTCCGCCTGTATCCTACTAAGTTTTAACATCATGTTAACACGTCCGTACCAATCATACCTAGCCTCAGGCGACTTAGGACCAATTCCAGACGCAATTGTCAGTGCAAGTTCCAGCATTTTAACCTTCGTGTCAAAAGTGAAATCAGATCCACAAGCCTCTACTATAGCCCTTACGGCATCTGACTTCTTTCCACGATACAAAAGATACTTCCAATAAAGATTACACGCTTTTTCAGTTTTCAAGCTCTGCTCCCTAAGAAAAACAGGAAATATAGGGTTTTCTATAGAAAGAAAATCAACAGCCATGTCGTACACATCACAGCATTTACATGGAATAAAATGTTCAAGATCAAGAAGAACTTCAAAAAACGGATATAAAAATGCTTCGTTATTGGAGCAAAGCCCGGCATTCATAGCACCCTTGCACTTTACAGAGTTTTTAAGCATGGGTATAGCAACCTCATAAGAAAAATTAAACTTATCACGAAGGAGTGTGACACTACCGCTGTAAAACCCGCGTTCATTATACTTGTTAATAATAGATTTGTCAAAGTGTGTATTTTTGAAACACTCCAAAGATTGTGCCAAAAATACCGCACCCTCTTTTTCTAAAAGTTCTGATCCTCTCTGATAATTAACCTGATCAAGTGGTAAATAAGATGGACAGCTATCTCGCATAGTCTTAATAAGTGGTTCAATGCTCTGATTTACCGAAACTGCTGATAAAAGAGCTTTCAAAGAATTAGCCTTAAAATCATCCCCATATAACATTATATTCTCCATAGACTCTTTGACTGGAATTCCATAGTTATGAAGTAATGTGACGTAGAAGTTAGTTTGAATAAACTCATCTACAAACTTCTTTGCCTCGCTAAAAGCCTGCGGTATTTTATTTCTAAGCATTTTCAACTTAGAAGTGACCCGTTCAAGAGTGTCCGGAATGATTTCCTCCCCAAAGTATATTTTAGAATTGGAATCTTCGGAAACAAAAACTTCACAAATTTTCGTATAAAATATCGGCTTGATAACATTATAAATATAAATAAACAATGCATGCTCAGCAGCATTCCCATTTTTGCATACTCCTTCTAATCTGGATACATCCTTCCCAGCTGCCAAAAGCTCGTAGTACCTCACCATGAATTCAATGTCTCCATAATTTTTATAGATCGTTCTAATCTCCTGTGGCCTACACTCAAGCAAAAATGCTTTAGAATCAAGAATGTCGTAACAAGAAAGCTTCCTATCGCCAAAAACAACGCAAAGGCTGTCAGAAATAGAAACAGAAAAAATAGGTGTGCGGGCGTGAAAAAGCTCAAAATTCTCAATTGGACGAATCCGAGAAAAATTTCTCAATTGGTCTTCATTGAAAGTAACAAAAACACTATGACACGTGGAATTTGGCTTGTATGACAACAGCATAGTTGGTGACGTTATAAACCTCTCATTACGTGTTGGTAAGTCATCAGACCTATCTTGAAAAAGGCTTCCACTAACAGGAAAATCTTTACTAAACAACTTGGAAGTATCAAAAAAATCTCTCCTTCCGCCTTTGCAAATACAATAGAAAAGAAGCGGTGAATCCTCAACAATCTGTACCTTTACATAATCCTCGGTACAAGGCACCCTGTACTTTCTTGTAAACCCAGCATCTGTTCGATAAACCGTAATATATTCTCCAACTGCCACCAAATGTGTTTTACTGGCAGAAATACTTGTGATAGGGGCAACCTTGCGCCCAAAAACACTACAAATGGATGAGATAAATGAATCTGCCGAATGAATACTCATATACCTGTAGCTTAAAAGATCCAAAGCCCGGTATGCTACCTGATAAACCCGACCATTCTCACAACCTACAAAGATGAGTCCCGAGACTATATCTATACAAGTAACAGGTGATGGAAGACGAGAAGTAAAATCGGTAGCAACAAGGGAATTATTGTCTACAGCATATATTATCAGCTCAGTCTTAGTCACAACAAGCAAGCAAAAAATGATATTCTTATTAAATATTCCGGGAACTGGCTCAAAGCATCTAACATCATAGACCTCGCTAAAAGAACTAGATATAGTTTCTGTAGTGAAAGTGTCGTAACTATAAAGATGGAGGGTGCTCTGAGTACTGTACCACAACATAGATAACTGTTGAAGAATTCCATAGCGAACACCTGAAAACTGAGGAATCGTATGCTCATGCCTGAGAACCAGTGTTTTAAAATTACTGTAAAGTGTGCTACCATTCTTAAAAATACTACACTTTGAGGGAGGAAGCTCCTCACTGTATTTCCTAGCCTCGTTTAATGATGGATAATTCATTACAGGGATCATAAAATTTTTTATTTTCTATCTTCTGGCTAAAAGTGTGAGAGTATGGCAAATATCTATGAAGCAGTAAAACATAAGTAAAAATTTATTGAGATTTTCTTTTATAGCTGTCTCATATGCTTAAGATAGAGTCTTACTCAAAGATATTAATTGGGGAACAATAAATTTAACACAATCTTCTATAAACTTACTATTGGTCATTCCGTCAATAACGGCTTATTTTTCTACCTTTTATGCAAATAAGGATTTTAAGATAAAGTAGGCTCCCTGGTACTACCAAGAGATCACATACCTGATTCCAAAAGGTACGCCTCGGAGAGGCAGCGGCTTCAGGCCAATCACCTGTATGTCTAATCTCTATAAGCTCACAACGAAATGTGTGACTAAGGTCATCCCGAACGAAGTGATGCAAAGGGGACTGCTTGCCAAGAACCAGCTTGGAACAGTTGCTAGTGTGCAGGGCGCAAAGGAACAGGCGCTCCTCAACACCTCAATCAACCGGGAGCATAAAAACTTGCTTGAAACCACTTAGTTCGATGTGAAGAAGGCATTCAATTCGGTAGATCATACCTTCTTGATGAAATGTCTAGAACTCCTCAAGTTGTCAGCGTAGATCCTTGGTTTCCTACAAAGTATAATAGCTCATTGGGAGGTTAGTATCGAAAATGGTTCTAACCAGATTTTGAGGAAGAGGATTGCGTGCGGAATATATTACAGGGTGACAGCCTGTCGCCGCTTCTGTTCGTTTTGTGCCTTGACCCTTTCAGTCGGCGGCTTAATGGACTGCATCCAAAAGTGTCAGTGAAGACTGACCATGGAATGCACTTTACTAATTATCTATTGTTTATAGATGATTCAAGGTTGAAGCAGAATGTCATAGCCATCTAAGCAATATCAAGGAATATCTTAGAGTTAGATATGCAATGGCCGAAGAGGTAACAGCAAAGAGCCTCGGTGCAGCTCAGATCACACAATTGTACAGCGATATGATAATTGCCATAAGAAGCTGTACAATGTTCGTGAGAATGAGCAAGCATCAGTCATAGACTCTTCTATTTGGCTAAAGCATGGAAATGAAATATTTTCAAGACAAGGCACTTTATTGCTACTTATATATTTGTAATATGTTTGAAGGAGAGACAGGAACATGCTCACATTGCAATAAACGCTCAAAGACAATCGATAACTTTGCAACGCAATGCGATAGAATGCTTTATCACGATTATACCCGCAGACACAATGAGGTAGTACATTGCATACACTTTGGTCTTAAGTATATAATCTATATGCATTACCACATATGCATTCACATTCTATTCAAGAGATAGTAACTAATGAGAATTGTGAGATTAGTGCGAGTACCCGCAGAAATAAAAATACAAGCAAATCACCCAGATATATTTGTGCTAGATAAGAAGAAATGACATTGATGGATGTGGGAATTACGAGTCAGGACCGACTAGTAACAGTATCAAAAGCAGAAAAAATGCACAAGTACAATTGCAAATAAGCTTGGGTAAGAATACGGGTGCAGAACGCGCATCACACCCTATGTGATAATATTGAACAATGTGGTAACAAAGTATCATAGAAAGCACACGAAGGACATCGGGATAACTGAATTTTAGATTCAAATGATTATGCTCAAGAAGACGTTGGAGAGCAGGAGCATGTAGTTTATACTACAAACCAAAAGAAAAAATTAATAACTCTGAATAAATTTATTTTGCTCGAGCTTACAAAAGTTAGTTCTTGAAATACTTCAAGATTCTTCGTCGAGCATTGATAAACCAGTTATTTACCTGCAATACCGAAAGCCCTGTGAGCTCGGATAGCATTATCTTTTCATTGCTTGAAGGGTAAGGCTTATTAACATTATTTTGTAACCACATTAGTAATGTATTTGTTGTTTCTTGGGAATAGTTAGATCTGGCAAGTTTAATGTTTAATTGAGTAGGTAGTTTTGTTGCTAGGCTAATCACCTCCTGCTTCTGTGTTTTCTTGTTTCTATTTTCTTCATTGTGTTTTACAGACTTTTTAACATGGTGTTTTGAAATTGTTGCCAAATATGTGTCAACAAAATAATTAACAAGTTCAACTAACTTATTTTCAAACGATATTGTAGTTTTTAATCTTTCAAGCAACAAAAACAAGATCAATATTTTTTCTTTTTCAAATTTAGTTTTACAATCAATCACATTCATTTTAAACTTATTTTTAACATGGCAAATATACATTTTTAAATCATTACAATCAAAAATATTTAACAAGAAAATATGCTCTATTGATACAAGATTTCTAATACAGTCATCATATGCATTATCGACATTTTTCATTGTTTATAACTTTTTTACAACCATGTAAATACTTTTCCATCAAATTTATTATCCTGTTTGACAGTTTTTAATATTAAATTGTCAATAGTGTATTTTAGGCAAAAAGTGTCATTATGAAACATTGTCTTTAATTTCTTATTTCGGACAACTTAGGCTATAAACCTTATACTCAATTCCATCATCAGCTTGTCATATTTCACAGTGATGTATTAGCCTTTTAAATTAATCTATTTGATGCCATGTAAAATTATAACAGCCTTATTAGAAGTTATATTGCTTTTACAGTTTAATTCACACTGAATAACAAACCTTTTATTTTCTAGTTTATATTTAACCTATATCCCATAGTGATATCCAGAAAAGCCTTTTAAGAACTCTCTACAAACCAAACATCTTAATATGTAAGAAAAGCTAATTGTATCTCCGCTAAGTATCTTTTGTAATATTTGTAATTACTTCATTCAATGTCAAAACATACATATAAATTATTTGCATTCTAAAAAAATTATTTAGAGTTATTAAACTTTTTGTTCAGTTTGTACGTGACAGATATAAGCTACATCTACGCGCTCCTGCTCTTTAATGGCTTCTATAAAGCCATAGCTTGCTTAAATCTAGATCTAAATGAAATAAATTTATTGAAAGTTATTAGACTTTTCCATTCAATTTGTACCAGGCAGGCTTGAGCTACGTTCACGTGCTCCTGCTCTCCAGCTTCTTCTTGAGCACGACCGTCTAGATGTAGGACTCGGTTATCCCAATGTCCTTCAAGTTCCGCCTGTGGTACTTTGTTACCACTCCGTCCCATGTCATCACATATGGTATGATCCGCGTTCTGCACCCGTATTCTTGCCCAAGCTTATTTGCAATTGTATTTGTGCACCTTCCCTGTTTCCACCGTTACTAGTCGTTCCTGACTTGTAGTCCCCACTTCCATCAATGTTATCTCTTCTTATCTAACACAAATATATCTGGGCGATTTGTCTGTATTTGCATTCCTGTAGATACTCACACTAATCTTTAGATTCTCATTGGTTACTATCTCTTAAATAGAATGTGAACGCATGCGTGATAATACATATAG
>JALPMT010000891.1:0-12477 GCA_024243955.1 Pancytospora epiphaga
ATAAAGAGATTGGAGTTTTAAAAGATGGTCACACATTAACGGATGTAGTTATAATGATGGACAACCGGAATGTCGAAGTACTTCGTATTATACTCAACACATTTGACACATGTTTGTTAGATCTTCCAGAAGTATTTAAATGTATAAACTGCAAAGCTGTAGATACATTCCGTAATTTTTTTAAAAGGCACTTTTTTACTCACCATCAAAGTACTAAACTCAAAGTTTTTAAGTACAAGAGTCATGCATGCTATGTGTTTACTAAGTTTACCAGAGAATTTGAGCAGACTACCAGTTTAAGAAAAAGTAATGTTGTTAAGACAGATAGTAGATTATATTTCGATTTATTACATGTCAAATTTGAGTTTGCAAATTGGATAAGAGTTTTAAATAAAAATAACTACTTTGCCAGTGAAATCATTGCCGAAGAATATAAGAAAGAGGTTATGTGTGCCTTCGCTATGATTCGTCAAATAACGCAGAGTAATGAGTACAACTCCCATATGTTTTTTGAATTTTTTAATAAGGTATGCTTTACAAAACCTATTGATAAACCGTATCTTATTCTTTTGTTTAGTTTAACCAATGAAAATATACTTAAAGATTTGGGGGAAGCGCAAGAATGGGGTGAATATTTACAAATGAGGTCTTCATCAACCCATAGGTATAGATTTATAGAAGACATTTTCATGAACAATGCGAATCCCTCATCAAAATCGTATTTAAAATATAACACGAAGATTCATACAATAAAATTTCATGAAACTCTAGCCAAATTAAATGCAAAGGGAAGTATAATAATGCATAGAGAATATTACCTTTACCGACGTCTCTTGTTTCATCCACAGTTTGAGATATTTAATGGTGCATCTATACCAGGCTATATACAGGGCTTAAATAAAATAGGCCGGTTTAACAGCAAAGAACAACGTGATCAGATCGCACGAGATTTAATTTTTAGTGAGTATTATCATGAAGCTGCGATGGGATTAAAGGAAATGCCTGAAGAATTTGGAAAAGAGCCAAAACTAATAGAGTTTAAAAAGAGTATGGAAAGGGAATATGAGATTTATAAAAGCAACGGAGATATAAAAAAGGANGAAAGAGAGATGCTTAGAAGATGCTAACTTTCATAAATAAAGTTCTTGAAATCAGCTATGGTGTTAAATTTGTTAAAAGTTGATAATTTTTTACATTTTGTTTGTGCCTAGTGAGCATAAGCTAAGCCCACATGTTTTATAAAAAAATCAACTTGTTCTTGATCTTGCCAAGGTGTTTTGTCAATATTTAAAAAATACGCTCACTAGTATCGGGTGGTTTGTGCTAACTCTCAGTCTCTAAAAACAAGCATGGTCATTAGTTGTAAAAAATTTTAAAAGCTTTTTATTATAAATAGAAAATATTGGCCCAATACTAACCACCTCCTGTTATTCTGCTTAAATAAATGACCCTTATGTTAAACAGTGCCTCGTTTCTACCATAAATGTTCATAGATATGAGTCATCCGAAATAACTTTAAACCACCGGCAAGTAGTTGACTTGGCGGCAAGGGTGGCCAAGCAAAACCGTCAGTTCGAGGAATGTCCCTACTCACCGCTTCTTGGAAGGGTTTACTCATTTATATGGCCTGAACTAACAGTTCTCCATCTCCGTAGGGAGGGCGGAAGTTTTCTGCCAAGGATCGAAAGGTGAGGTTCCTCCATAACGGTGCCGGGTACCACCAGGACTAATTCAAGCTATTAAGAAATACCCAGTGTNTAAAAGTTGATAATTTTTTACATTTTGTTTGTGCCTAGTGAGCATAAGCTAAGCCCACATGTTTTATAAAAAAATCAACTTGTTCTTGATCTTGCCAAGGTGTTTTGTCAATATTTAAAAAATATGCTCACTAGTATCGGGTGGTTTGTGCTAACTCTCAGTCTCTAAAAACAAGCATGGTCATTAGTTGTAAAAAATTTTAAAAGCTTTTTATTATAAATAGAAAATATTGGCCCGATACTAACCACCTCCTGTTATTCTGCTTAAATAAATGACCCTTATGTTAAACAGCGCCTCGTTTCTACCATAAATGTTCATAGATATGAGTCATCCGAAATAACTTTAAACCACCGGCAAGTAGTTGACTTGGCGGCAAGGGTGGCCAAGCAAAACCGTCAGCTCGGGGAATGTCCCTACTCACCGCTTCTTGGAAGGGTTTACTCATTTATATGGCCTGAACTAACAGTTCTCCATCTCCGTAGGGAGGGCGGAAGTTTTCTGCCAAGGGCCGAAAGGTGAGGTTCCTCCATAACGGTGCCGGGTACCACCAGGACTAATTCAAGCTATTAAGAAATACCCAGAGTAGAAACACGATGGCGAGGGCGCACCCGAATTGACAAACTCTTAAAAACAGGTTGTGACCTAACTAAACACGCTTGGTAAGACGCTCCTGATGTAGATGCAATGATGGGCTATGATTAAATCGGGTGGCAGGTGATGCACCAGGCGGGTGGCTACAAGGATTATAGGGATGGGCACACATAGATACACCCCATCAGGTTGAAGACTTTGCACGGTAACCGGAGTAGATCTAGAAAAGCTGTCAGCTCCCAACAGATAACCAAAGTTCTCAGGGATCTAATTCACTGAGCCATCCTATTATATTCCAAGGTGATGACGCCGTATCGCGTATCATTCTTCAAATCTTACAGTACATATCCGCTATACGAGAGCCTCAAATGCAAGTTGTGAATAATTGTATTGTTGAAGATGCAATAAGCTTGAATGAATCAGTTTAGTATATATATGGGTACGTTGCATATACCTCGGGCTTTGCCTTAAACATATAATCTATATGTATTACCACGTATGCGTTCACACTCTATTTAGGAGATAGCATTCAATGGGAATTGCGAGATTAGTGCGAGTGCCCAGAGGAATAAAAATACAGGCAAATCGCCCAAATATATTTGTGCTAGATAAGAAGAGATGACATTAATAGAAGTGGGGATCACGAGTAAGGATCGACTAGTAGCGGTGGAAACAGAGAAGATGCACAGGTATAATTGTAAATAAGCTTGGGCAAGAATACAGGCGCATAACGCGCATCATACATTATGTGATGGCATGGGACAGGGTAATAACAAAATATCCCGGAACGACTCAAAGGACATCGGGATCATTGATTTTATTTAGGCCTAGATCTAGACAACCGATGACTATATAGAAGACGCTTGCCTGGTACAAACCAAATAAAGTAGTCCAATAGCTTTGAATAAACTCATAGAAATTTCTATAAAATTTTCTAGATGTAATCTATAAGAATATTTAGTCAGTTTTCCTATGATATCTCGTAAAAGTATACACTACTAATATTACATTAAATGTGATATGTGGATGCAAGACATGCTTATTTAGTGCGACCTAAATAGAAAGACCAACATAAAGCATTGCCACTATAAATATCCTATGTATCAGTTGTGTTTTAAGTTCTCTCAAGCAATACAGCTAACCTGGTGGTTTTCTATTCAATGGAAATTTTTTTGGTTCCTTTCAATGTGTGATTATATTGGACAGAAGGTCTCTGTGAAGACACCGACAGGGACCCGCCACGGGAGACTTACCTCGTTTGACAAGGACAGTGGGAAGATCACTCTTGAGGACTCCTACCACATCAGCAATGAGCTTAGTATAGCTGATATCCTTGATGTACAACTGAGTGATTCTACTACTACAGCCGTAGAATCTGTAGAAGATGAGAAAGGTTTGAAGGAGGAGGATATGTATCGACTGTTCTATGATGCATTCAATATATACGGCCCATTTGAGGATAGTTTTTGTAGTAACATAGCCTATTCTCTTAGAAAGTTTATTAGGGATCTACCAAAAACCAAAATCAGAATAGTGGTTGGATCTGATGATATTTTTGGCCGGATAGGTCTTTCTATGGCTCGCATGTTGCTGGACCGTACGGAGAGACTTGTGGTGGAGTGTCCTTGTGCTGTTGTTGATCTACGCACTCAGCGGTATTTGAATGCCTTTTTGAATAGTGGGGGGATAATTACGGATGAGTTAGTTTTGAGTGAGAATAACATCACTATATTTGCTTGTAGCCGTAAGTTTAATTTTTCCAGATATTTACAATCTGCTGGTCAGATTATTCTTCTTGATATTCCTTCGGTTTCTGTATTTCCCTCTTTTGTGGGAGTTGGGCTTGGGTTTCGTCCCGAGAATTATCTTGTTTGTCAACGGCATTTTTATCAAATTGATGTTGGCTTTGGAAATATTCTCTGTAGCAAATATAAATTGTGTAACAAATATAAGAACAATCTTATGAGAGTGGATATAACAGATAAATAGGGATGTAAATGTGTCAGAAACAAGATAGACTTCTTTATTCGGCTTGTATGGATGAGCATACGGTTTTATCTTGTTTATGTGCGTATATATGCACTTATATATACTTCTATTTAGTTTGTATAGATGGGTATATGATGCCCTTATTTTCTATCACTTAGTATCTCAAATATGATTGGTATTTAATAAGAAAAGGTAGAACAGAGGTGTAGTACATATGAACTATAATCATCATTACAAACNTTATATATACTTCTATTTAGTTTGTATAGATGGGTATATGATGCCCTTATTTTCTATTACTTAGTATCTTAAATATGATTGGTATTGAATAAGAAAAGGTAGAACAGAGGTGTAGTACATATGAACTATAATCATCATTACAAACGAGATAACGTGTTTGTTGCAGACACATAGCCTTTTCTCCTTTTTAATATAAGCTCTTATAACAATACTCATCTTAGGAATGGCTAACAACAGACTAGGCATTAATAAACGTATGCTGGAATCTGACAAGCATAAACAAGGGTTTATGTAATTACGATGCTCCATAAATGGCTCAAGTCTCAGAAAATAATTAATGTAAAATTGCATAAAGAATCTTAATATTACTGGCCTCATTCCAACATGCCTCTTATGGACGGTTTAATTAAACAGCCCTTATTTATGTTGTATTTAGCTTTGTTTTAATAAATGTAAAATTACATAAATTAATCATCTAAACTTTTATAGCCAACTCATTGTAACCGGACCCGTCGAGTCCGGTAACAATATCGTTTGGTTCGTTCTTTTTGATACTTTGCTTAGACATTTAAAGACGGTAGAAACTTATTAAAAGATTATATAGTAAAAAGCCTCTAGAAATTTTTACAAAGTATTTCTCATTGTTACGGAAGGCTGATAAAGATTTTTGATCTATTTCCCAGTTAATAAATTCTTTTAACATTTTAAAATTCCCCAGTTAATAAATCATCAATAACAATCAAAATTTCCCAGTTAATAAATTCTTCTAACATTTTAAAATTTCACAAGATTTTCCGCCCCAAAAATGTCGTTGAATAGTGAGACTTTGCCGGATGCATCCTGCGCTTGTTGTGGTGCTACGGCTCGGATAAAATGTGTAGAATGCAGTGAATACTTCTGTAACAACACTACAGACGAGATTTCCCATGCAGTATTTCACTTGGTTAAACAAAGGCACCGTGTAGTTTTGATAGACAATCTCCCTATAAAATGTGCTAGTTGTTCCGAGACTAATGTTTTTAGACTGGGATGGAAGAAAACAGAAGCAGCATCATCTGAGACAGAGAGCAGCACTGGAAGCAATGACTCTAGCAGTCTGTCGGCAATTTTACCTAAAGTTTTTTGTATGGCTTGTCAGGACAACCCAGGCTTAATTTCAGGGAAGGTCCTTTCTTTGGTTCCTTCTTCTTTATGCAGTAAAAATTTGACAACTACAAAGCAAGAGCAACCAAATTTACCGAAAATAAAGCTTAAATTCGATGCACAGAGATATATAGACACCTTCATACCATTGATAACTGCAGAAAGTCTAAAGGAGAAAGAAATAAAGGAATCAATGCGTCAAGAAAATGTAACAATAAGACTCTCAGGGAGCTTTTGCCATTTTTATTTTCGTAGACTCAACAATGACCTTAAAATAAACATTGGCGACGAAATAAGATTCAGCCACAAGAGTGGGCTGGCATTCAGTGGCTTTATCAGCGAGGACCAGTTTTCTGAAGAATTGAAGGTTGAAATAGATCTGAGCACCGTAGAAACTGGGGATGAAAAAGGAACCAACGGGGCAGCGGTAACACTGAGTGGAAATGGCGCCAGGGGGAACAAAGATGAGACAGGGACCACTACAGGGACACCTGTAGGAGTTGATCCCTTGACACTCATAAACAATCATACCAAGACCGGATATACTATTGAGTATGTGTGGAGAGCAGTGTGTTATGAGAGAATGTGCTGGGCATTGAAGAAGCTGTATAAGGACAGGAAGAAGAATGAAATTTTCAAGTATATTTTAAAGGGGAGGAAGGAGAAAAAGGAGAACATTGATATATTACAGCCACCTACCTTTTGTCCATTGAACGAGTCGCAGGAGATAGCGGTGAAAGCAGCACTAACGAGAACTTTGACTTTGGTCCAAGGACCGCCCGGGACGGGTAAAACGATGGTATCAGCAGTGATAGTTTACAATGTTGTAAAGTTACTTAAGAAGAAGGTGCTTGTGGTTGCACCGTCCAATACGGCAGTAGATCAATTGGCCTTAAAGATAAATAATGCCGGGTTGAAAGTGCTGAGGATCATGTCTCGTAGAAAGGAGAGTGGCTCGAACGAGACGGATTTTTTGTGTCTTCACAATCTGCTGAGGGAATTTGAAGATCCCGAATCAGCGAAGCATGAACTTATTAAATCGGCGGATGTTGTCTGTTGTACTTGTGTCACGGCGGGACAGAAGCTGTTTAACAGGTACACATTCCCGTTTGTACTTATAGACGAAGCTGTACAGTCCACTGAGCCGTTAACGCTTATTCCTTGTGTATACGGTGCCACCAACCTAGTGCTGGTCGGAGATCACAGACAACTTGGACCAACCATTCTGAACAAAGACGTAGTCAAAGCAGGATTCAAACAGAGTCTCTTTGAACGGTTATTGCGGATTGGGGTTCCACCGTATCTCCTCTCTATTCAGTACAGAATGCATCCTGACCTGTGTCAGTTTCCGTCGGAGTATTTTTACGGGGGACTGCTCAAGACGGGTGCTTCAGCAACAAAGTGCCTAAACTTTCCAAGTAATTTCTTCTATGTTTCTAATGGAAGGGAGGAAATAAGCCAGAGCGGAACATCTTTTATAAATCGAGCAGAAGCAGTGCTTGTAGAAAACATTATTCGTTATTTGTTCAAGAACGGGGTGTTAGAACAGCAGATCGGTGTTATAACGCCATACGAGGGGCAGCGGTCATATATCTTGTCTAAGATATTTGGGAATGAGCCTGGGAACCTTGAAATATCGAATGTGGATGGATTCCAGGGAAGGGAGAAGGACTTTATAATAGTGAGTTTGGTGAGATCTAATACGTATCAGGGGATAGGGTTTGTGGCAGACAGGAGAAGAATGAATGTGACGCTTACACGGGCGAAGCATGGCTTGGCTATTGTTGGGAATCCATTTACGCTTTATAAGAACGATATGTGGGCCAACCTACTGGACTGGTACGATAACCGCGGGGCTATTTATGAGGGACCGATTGGGGCACTCAAGAGGATGAATCTTAAGACGTTTGATATGAAAGGGCTGATAGAAAAGTTGTGATGATGCGAGTAGATAAATGATATTGCTTTTATTATTCTTGATGAGGACAAGCCTGAGCAGGAGCACGTAGCTCATATTACAAACTAAATGAAAAAGTCTAATAACCTTTAATAAATTTATTTTAGTTTTTTTTATTATTAGTTGACCTGTTACAAGTCTGTGCTATAAATTCTTTTTAACTAATTAAAATAAATTTATTGAGGTTTAAATAATAATAATTTTTTAGTTTATAGCCTTTTTATCGCTTCAGAAAGGAGCTTCTAGGGTGTCCTAGTCTTTCTTTATTCTTACAATAATTGCCTTAGTCTCTTTACATTGAGCAGGTCTATGTTGGTATTCAAGAGGAATACTTTCGAGTGTTTTCTATATAGCCACTGGTTGTTAGGATGTATGTCTCGACAGAGTTAATCAACCCAATCTCTCTCGAGTACTGTTTGTAATTGCTAGGTGTTTTAAAAATTACTTATTAATAAATACCCATCTTATGGTAGCTGG
The DNA here is from genome assembly GCA_024243955.1 of Pancytospora epiphaga. Taxonomy (NCBI): domain Eukaryota; kingdom Fungi; phylum Microsporidia; genus Pancytospora; species Pancytospora epiphaga. The sequence goes on from JALPMT010000891.1 coordinate 8,156, forward strand.
CATGGGGGTGTGGTAACAAGCTATCACAAATAGTACTCGAGAGAAATCAGCTTATCAGACTCTGTCGAGGCATACATCCTAACAACCAGTGGCTATATAGAAAACGCTCGAAAGCATTTCTCTTGAATACCGATCTATCAATAATGGAGACGCTGAGGCGATAAAAGTGATATAAACTAAAATTAACCCCAAATAAATTTATTAATACTTATTCCAAAGTATCATAGCAATAATATATATAAAATCTGTTTTATATCATAAATTTGTTTATTCTTTAACCATTTTTCGTATAAAATATACTCTATCCTTAGCAAATGTATTTTCAAACCAGTCATCTGATACCCCCATTTTTACCAGCTCCTTTCGTTTTTGAATAAGAACTGCCCTATATCTCCATTTGGTATTTGTTATATTGCAAATGTTATCTAAAATTGGCTTTTTTAAAGCTTCATCTAAATATTCTAGAATTTCTAAATTGTTTAAAATAAAAATCTTTCTATTTGTACTTTTAGAAGATTCTAACAAAAAACTGTAAATTAAGCTCTTTCTATCATAATTTTTATAGAATGTGTCTAAATAAACTGTTGCCAGTTTTAAGTCTATCGGTTTAAGTACATTTGGATGATTGAAGTAATAGACAATGTCATCATCGGTTGAACTATCAAATGATGGTATTTTCATATTGGAAGCTGTAGCATCTAAAGCTATAGACTTAACTGGTATAATATACTTGTCTGTATTTTCATCAATATTAATATCTGTATCCTCAGATTTTATAGTAACACACTCTTTATCAATACTTTCCCCATATTTCCACTCCTTAATTAGCTCTTCATCTAAAATCACCCCCTCCTCTTCATTTCCCCCAACCTTCATCTCCTTGTCATTATAAAACACCTCCATGTACAGTTTTATGTTCTCTAGTATGTACTCACAAACCTCATCATAGACCTTAGCTATCCTATTGTCAAACAACTCATTCAACACTCTAAATAAACTTAGATGTTTATACTTATTTACAAAAAATGAAAGATATTTTGCTATAACTAAATAACTTTCGGCTGCACTTAAATAATCAGAGAAGACAACGGTAGAATAGCTAATAAAATACTTTAGAGTATAGGCATTGCACACTATAGTATGTTTATATGTATTGCTACTGTTATATTCAGTAGTTCTATCCATAAAAACATCATTATCCCTTAAATCCAACTTACCCATCACCCCCCTTCTCCTCATTCTACCATTAGCGTTGTTCTCAAATAGTAAATACCTAATATCCAAGTCTTTATAAAAAAAGAATGGAGGTTCTTTAAACTTGCTTAAAGTCCTGTAAAACTGATGATTATGTGGAGTCCTTATGTATGAAAGAAATAAAGTTCTATCAAACCGAATAGAAAGAAACGTAGAAACACTTTCAACATAAAAACTCTGGTCTTTTATACCCATCGACAGCAATAGCTGTTTTGCCTGTTCCAGATGAGCCATTGGTGTAGAATTCTTACTGAGAATAAATGGCCTAATTTTCTCCAAATTATTATCCTCAAAACAGCCTATCTCAATATTAGGAGTATCTTCATTTGCAGAATCATCAGAAACATCTTCAAAAAAATCAACCTCTTCTTTTTTTATAGAATCACCACTTCCGGTAAAAAATCCAGTGACATCATCTGTAGTACCACGAGTGTCTGGCATAACACCCTTGTCAACAACAGCTACAATATCCTTATTCTGATCGCCCGTAATATTTACTCTGTCATTCCTTTCACTCTCCAACATCTCCTTGATATCACTGAAATCAAAGGATCTACACTTGGCTCCTCTGGCCACCAGTAAATGCAATTCTATCAACAAATCCTTAGAACCTTCATGTTCTTTGAACAGAGTTTCAAAATGATTGGTTCCAGTCTTTCTGTAGACAAAAAACACCAAATCAACAATTTGCTTATCAAACAACCGTAAAAACGGTGATAATAAAACAGGAAGATTATTAAGAAATAAATTAGATTGTACAGAGTTGTTATTAATAAAAGGAATAGCTAATGGTATATTATCTGTAATGTTGGTTTGGTTATTTTTAGTATTAATTTGGTTATTTTTAGTATTAGCTTGGTTATTAACTTGATTATCTGTAATGTTAACTTGATTATCTGTAATGTTAGCTTGATTATCTGTAATGTTAGCTTGATTATCTGTGATGTTAGCTTGATTATTAACTTGATTATCTGTAATGTTAACATTATCATTTGTAGTATTGACTTGATTATCTGTAATATTCACTTGATCATTTATTGTATTATCTGAATTAATATCTAAATTACTAACAGAAATGTTATCTAAATTACTAACAGAACTGTTATCGTTGATAGAACCCTCTATTTTATTCCTACTCTCCCCCATTCCTTCCAATAAATACCTCATTTCATTATCAACAGCTCCAAGTCCCAGCTCTTCTAACACCGCCGCTTCTACAAACCCATAACATATCATTCCCGTCGTCAAGTCACCAGCACGCACAGTAGAAAGTAGATGAATATGCTCTGAGTATTCATATACATTTTTATAGAAGTAAATTAGATCAAAATCTGTAGTTAGATCAAGAGACTTTACGTCTTTAACCATTAGAGGGGAAAGACAATAAAAATTTTAGAATATCTGTGAGAGTCAAAAACGTGTAAGATACACATGGAATAATTACGTAATATAACAGAAACAGCAAAGAATAATAATATCCCCAACTCTTTCATAGCAACTCATAAGACTCTGTTTAGATTTTATTTATCTATTTTAGATTTACTAGCTGTTGTCTCAATACTAAGCTAAGTTTTTATATTATAAAGAGAAACGCAGATAGATGAAATTATTTCTGTATTATTTACCCGCTATCTTGAAGGACATCGGGATAACCGATTTTATTTAGGCCTACATCTAGATGATCGTGCTCAAGAAGACGCTGGAGAGCATATCCTTCGAATATTGACGCGGCGCCGAGCGCCTCGACGAGACCGAGGACAAGCCAGTCCAGAGCAGAGAGCAGGAGCACGTGGACGTAGCTCAAGTCTGCCCGGTACAAACTGACTGAAAAAGTCTAATAACCCTCAATAAATTTATTTTATTTTATTCTAAATTGTATAGACAACACTAAAGAACATATTTCTAAAATATTAACAAAGCTTCTTGATGTGTCTAAGGACACGTCAATCTTGCTCATAAAACATGTAAACGCAGCTTATGCCTATCTGGCACAAACAGAATGTAAAAGTTTATCAACATTTAACAAATTTAATTTCATAACAAATTTTCAATAACTTTATTCATAAGAATCAGCATTTTCTAAACAACACCCTTTCTTTTTCTATAGCTTCTTCGTTTTTATGAATCTCAAGTTCTTTTTTTATGCTCTTTTTAAACTCTACTAACCCTGGCACCATTTCAAACTTTTCAAGCATGCTCTTTGATAATTCTATCGCAGCTTCATGATAATACTCGCTAAAAACTAAATCGCGTGCAATCTGGTCACATTGTTCTTTGCTGTTTAACAGACCTATTTTACTTAAGCCTTCAATATAACTTGACATATACATACCATTAAATATACTTGACCGTGGATAAAACAAAAGGTGTCGGTAGAAATAGTACTCTCTATGCATTATTAAACCCCGTTTTGTATTCAATTTAGAAAAAAATTCGCAGATTTTTACTAGACAAGCCTTTGCGTCAAGTAATATATACAATTCTGGGCTAAGACTTGCGTTGTTCATAAAAATGCCTTCTATGAACCGATAATTATCAGTTAATAAAAACCTTTTCTTCATGTATTCAGTCCATTCTTGTGTTTCCTTCAAATCCCTAAGTATATTTTCATTAGTTAAACTAAACAAAAGAATAAGATATGGTTTATCATAAATGTTGCGTGTATCCACCTTATTGAATAGCTTAAAAAACATATCTGAGTTATACTCATTACTCTGCGTTATCTGACGAATCATAGCAAAAGCATTTACAAACTGCTTTTCACGTTCATCAACAGAAATTGTACTAATAACACTGTTATTATTTTTCTTTAGCATTCTTATCCAATTTGCAAACTCGCACTTAACGTATACCAGATCAAAATATGATCTACTATTTGATTCAACATCATTACTTTCCCTTGTGCTATTAGCCTGTTTGAACTCTTGAGTAAACTTAGTAAGTGCATAGCATACATGACTCTTGTACTTCAGGACTCGAGGTTTAGCGTTTTGATGATGACTAAAAAAGTAAAACTTGAGAACTTTACAAAATATTGTAAGAACATTTTCATCTATGTTTTTAAATAC
>JALPMT010000911.1:0-15494 GCA_024243955.1 Pancytospora epiphaga
CGCATACGAATTGAATCTGCAGTAAAAATAAGTGATGGAAAGTATAAAAACAAGAAAATAAACAATGAATTAGAATACGAAAAGGCAATAGACGGGTTAAATTGCTGTAGCGTTAAATTTTGTTCAAAATTCGGTACAACCAAGGGGTTTTCGTCTATAGTTTCTGACTGGCCTTCTAACAACCCCCTTTCTTTATCCTTTATATGATTAAAAATATTACTATGAGGTTGGGGATTGCTTGGTATAAAGCTCTTCTCATCTCGCATCATTTCTGCGACTAACTCCGCTATTATTCCGTCTTTGTTCTTATCTTCCTCAGTGTCTGTAACATCATTGATACTTTGATGTGTAACTGTTCCCCATGGGGTATCCTCGGGCATCATCTCAACATTGAGGTATTCTTCAATAGTATGACCAAAGAATAAATTGTCATCGTTCTTTTTAGATACTAATGTTTTCATCGGTAAATTTTCATTTAGATTACTGGTATCAACAGCAATTTGTTTTGCTTGAAAACTCTCATTATAACTGCTGCCTTCTGATTTTCTTTTCAAACCTCTTGTCAAGTTGGAGTGATTAGAAATACTATACGAAGTTATAACAGAGTTTATATAAAGTATAATGTAAAACGCTCTACATAATTTTAAAATCATTCTTATTAGGGTGGGTTAGTATCAGCAAAAATCTTTAAATACAAAATATTGACAATAGTTTGATACTTGGATTTTAAATTAATTTATTGAGGGCTATTAGACCTTTTCATTTAATTTATACCGGGTAGGCTTGAGCTACGTCCACAGGCTCTTTCTTTTTGCTCTGCTCTGAACTGGCTTGTTCTCAGTCTCGTCGAGGCGCTCGGCGCCGCGTCGATATTCGAATGATATGCTCTCCAGCGTCTTCTTGAGTACGATCGTCCGGATGTAGGACTCGGTTATCCCGATGTCCTTCGAGTGCCTTCTGTAGTACTTTGTTACCACTCCGTCCCATGTCATCACATATGGTATGATCCGCGTTCTGCACCCGTATTCTTGCCCAAGCTTATTCGCAAGGACATCGTACTTATGCATCTTCTCTGTTTCCACCGTTACTAGTCGGTCCTGACTCGTGATCCCCACTTCTATTAATGACATTTCTTTTTATCTAACACAAATATATTTTGCTAATTTGCCTGTATTTGCATTCCCGTGGGTACTCACATGTCCACTCTAATCCCACAATTCTCATTAGTTACTATCTCTTGAATAGAGTGTGAACGCATGCGTGGTAATACATATAGATTATATCTTAAGAGCAAGGTGTATTCAACGTACTACCTCATTATGCCTATACATATACTCTATATAAGTATCCTATCACATTGCGTTGCAAAGTGGTCGACTGTCTTTGAGCGTTTCTTGCAATGTGGGCATGTTCCTGTCTCTCCTCCAAACATGTTGCGATCCTGCAAATAGCAATACCGCACCTCGTCTTGCAAATATTTCATTCCAATGCTTTAGCCAAACAGAAGAGTCTACTACTGATGCTTGCTCATTCTCACGAACATTGTACAGCTTCTTATGGCGATCTTTCTTTAAAATATCGCTGTACAATTGTGCGATCTGAACTGCACCGAGGCTCTTTGCTGTTACTTTATTGGCCATTGCATATCTGACTTTAAGATATTCCTTGATGTTACTTAGATGGCTATGACATTCTGCTTCAACCTTGTAAATGGCTGCACACCTTGTAGATCCTGGCGCGTTGGTCTGTAAATATGTTGAGAACTGAAGGAGCATCTGCTCACTACGCATCTCAATATTGTGAAGGCCTCGTCCCATTTCATCTCTCGGCAGATATAAACGCTCAAGGCAAGCAGGTTGTAAATGAAGCCCTTGGTAGGTCAAAATAGCACGAACTCCCTTGTCCAAGGCAGCGTAGTCTTCAGGAGTAGCAACCCAACATAGTAGTTCATTATAGTGTATCTAATACAAGTTCTGTGCCTAAATAACATCAGTCATGCTATCCATCAACCATCACCTGTCATCAGTCAATTTATTTTTTAATCAAATATTCTTTTAATTAAAATTTCAAATATTTATATTTTCACAAAAAGTACCCCATGCTTTCAAAGTATAAACTAACAAACATGTTAATAATTGTGTTAACAATTTTAGGATCATCACAGGTGCGTCGTAGTACCACAATGGCTTTCCCTAGTGACTCTGATAGTGACTCTAGTGAGGCTCCTTCTCCTATTGTTCCTAGCACAGACTCTGAGACTGAAAACCCTAAGGCGGCAGGAAGTAGTACGCCAACACCACCGGCGACCGCAAGCCCCTCAGATGAAAAACAGTTTCTTGCCACTATTTTAAAAGATGCTTTTTTCAAGGAATCTCAGGTATGTGCATCTTCTCGTGACTCTAGTGAAGCTCCTTCTCCTACTGTTCCTAGCGTAGACTCTGGAGCCAAAAGCCCCGAGGCGACAGAAAGTAGTAAGCCAGCGCCATCAGCGACCGCAAGCCCCTCAGGTGAACGGCCATCAATTGCTACTATTTTAGAAAAGGCCGGATTCAAGGTGTTTAGCATGCCAATATTTTCTCGTGAAGATGATACAATTGACGATGATCAGGTCTTTGCTTCCTTAGTCAAACAAGTTAATATACTGTTAAATGAATACTTTTCTTTAATTAAGGGTAGATTGATTTGTGTTCTCCAGCTTATCGGGATGCTACGCCAAGGTATAACGCCCATGACAGGAGATGGTAAATATGAGATAAATCGGGAGCCATTTATTGTACAAACGTTGCATGTTTGGCTTGCTAGTTCTAAATTACGTTCCTATTTACTTAAAGCTCACAAAGCTGCGTCCCTCAACATCGCCAATGAAACCTGGGATAAGTTATTTTTGGAAGTTAATGGGATAAAGAAATTCATTAAAACAAATGAGGCTAAAGCAGGTGGGGTTGACATCATCATGGAACCTTTTGAAGTGAGTGGAAAGTCGAAGAAGAGATTTTATACGATTGCAAGAATACTAGTTTCTATTGATCTAATCGATTCAATTGTTCCCAGGCTATACGAAGAATATCGGAAAAGACTTAAAGATTCATCTTGCACCGTTAAACTCGTTGGTAAAAACCCAAATAGAGAACCATACCTGTCTGGTGCTCACAAAATTATGAGGGATACAACCGATGAAGCCACTGAGGCTACGGTTAGTAGGATTGAAGTTGACAGTCAATGTGAGGGAAGGGGGAGTCTTTCCCCCCACTACAAATTGCTTATTTTCAGCATTATAAAAGATTTACGTGATAGAGCAAGAATTATAATAGAAGATCTGGAGAATACAACTGTAGGCCTCAATAATGCCGAGTATCTGGAGTATTTGCTATGTTGTGAGGTAAAGCTTAAGGGGCTTATGGATGCCTTGGAAAGTATAAGGAAAGATGTAAATGACATATGTTGTATTTAGATTAAATCTATACTTCTTTATTTTATTTTTTTAGAAACTAGTATTGTATTTATATAACGCTGTTATAGTTGTGATGCTTTAGTTAATTGTTAGCTAATAACCCAGCAACTTAACTAGTTTATTCAAGCTTGTTGCATCGTCAACAATACAATTATTCACAACTTGCATTTGAGGCTCTCGTATAGCGGATATGTACCGTGTGATTTGAAGCTTGAAGCATGATACGCGCGCCATCACTCCGGAACCCGGCAGATGGCACGGGGAATTGGGCTTCCAAGCCCTTTAGTTATCTGTTAGGAGTTGACAGCTTCGCTAAATTTACCCCGGTTACCACGCAAAGTTACTAACCTAAAAGTGAAATAAATTTATTTGAAGTTTATTTTAGTTTATATCACTTTTATCGCCTCGGAAAGGAGCTTTGAGGATTCCCCTAGCTCTTCGCCAGCATCCAGCCTTACAGTAATCGCCTCAGCGTCTCCACCCTGGATAGGTCCACGTCGATATTTGAAAGTGATGCTTTCGAGCGTTTTATACGTAGCCACTGGTTGTTTGAATGTATGCCTCGACAGAATCGGTCACCGCAATATCTCTCGAGTAATGTTTATAATAGTTCGTTACCAGTCCCTCCCATGCCATTACATACAGAATTATTTTTGTCCTACACTTCATTTCAGACCCAAGTTTATTTGCTAATACATTATACTTTCTCTTCTTCTCGGTCTTCACTGTCATTAGTCTGCCCTGACTTGTTATTCCTACTTCAACTAGAATTACTTCTTATCATGGACAAAAACAGAGAAGATGCACAAGTTCAATTGTAAATAAGCTTGGGCAAGAATACGGGTGCAGAACGCGGATCATACCATATGTGATGACATGTGACGGAGTGGTAACAAAGTACCACAGAAGGCACTCAAAGGACATCGGGATGATCAATTTTATTTAAGCCTAGATCTAGACAACTGGTGGTTTTATAGAAAACGCTGAAGAGCATATCCTTCGAATATCGACGCGGCGCCGAGCGCCTCGACGAGACCGAGGACAAACCAATCCAGAGCAGGAGCACGTGGACGTAGCTTAAGCCTGCCCGGTACAAACTGATTGAAAAGTCTAATAATAACCCTCAATGAACTTATTTTAGTTCATAAACAAAGATATCTAGTCACTTTGCATCAACCTTTATCGCCGTCCGCACCCGGGTGTCTACATTCTCATTCGCAACAATCTCCTGCACTGAATGGCTTCTCATGCGCGGATGTGCTTTAACTCCATACTTTGTACACAAACCTGAATGTATGCATCGTACCACCTCGTTATGTCTTCGTGTATAATCGTAGCACAATATCCTGTCGCATTGTGTAGCCAAGTGATCTACTGTCTTCAGCCGTTCTTTGCAATGTGAGCATTTCGTCTGCTCTCCGCCAAACATATTCCTATCCTGAAGGTAGCAGTACCGTACCTCATCCTGAGGGTGGATGTTCCTATTTTTTAGCCACATAGAAAATTCCTTGATTGACACTAACTCATCATCCCGCATTCTGTACAGCTTTTCATGACAAAGTTTCTTTTCTATCTCGCCGTACAGAAGCTTCCTTTGAACCTCTTCTACATTCTTTACCACATTTGCTCTTGAGTTCGTATTTATTTGTGGCAGAGTATATTTTGTTGTAAGATAAGCAACAATCGTAGCAAAGTGTGTGCCATGAGCACGTTCTTGCTTTAGAATTGCTAATCTTCATTAAGTAATAAACGCATAAACACAAATAAAATAATAATAAATTATTTCTCCTTCGCTAAAATGTTAGTTATAAACACAAAGTCTAAAATGACGTTAAACTACCGGGAAGTAGTTGACTTAGCAGCGAGGGTGGCCAAGCAAAGCTGTTAGTTCAGGGAATGTCCCTAGTCACTGCTCCTCGGAGAGGGTTTACTCACTTATATGGCTTGGACCAACAGTTCTCCATCTCCGTAGGGAGGGCGGGAGTTTTCTGCCAGGGACCGAAAGGTGAGGTTCCTCCATAACGGTGCTGCCCCTACCACCGCCTGGGTATAACCAGGACTAATTCAAGCTATTAAGAAATACCCAGAGTGGAAACACAATGACGGGGGTGCACCTAAATCGACAAATGATAAACCCTTAAAAACAGGTTGTGGCCTAACTAAACACATTTCTGATGTAGTGGAGTGTCTACAGTAAGAGACTATGATTAAATCGGGTGGCACGTGATGCACCAGGCGGGTGGCTACAAGGATTGTGAGATTGAAGGGCTAAGCACGCATAGATACGCCCCATCAGGTTGGTAACTTCGCGCGGTGACCGGGGTAGATCCAACCTTCCTGGCGAAGCTGTCAGCTCCCAACAGCTAACCAAAGTCCTTGGTGATCTAATTCTCCGAGCCATCCTATTAGATTCCAAGGTGATGGCGCCCGTATCGTGCTTCAAATCCCACAGTACATATCCGCTATACGAGAGCCTTAAGTGCAAGTTGTGAATAATTGTATTGTTGACGATGCAATAAGCTTTAATAAATTAGCTTAGTTTATAATAAACACAAACGTGAACAAATATCTACCCGCATAGATTATTATAGTATCGTTAATTCCGTAGTTACTTCTCTACTCCAAATAAGAGCAGATTTTACCAAGTCAAAATTTTATGGGCTAAAAAATGCTTGATAAATCAGTAAAGTTCTTTAGAGCGTTTAACCTAGAGCCCAAATACGATATTGATAAGAACAAGTTGAAGCAATCGTATTATACACTGTCTAAATCTGCCCATCCAGATATGTTACATGCAAAAACTTCACAACTCAACTCCACCTGTTTGGACAGTGCCTTTCTTAATACAGCTTATTTAAATTTAAAGGATGATTTTCTACGTGCCAAGCTTTTCACAACAGCTGAGAATAAAATCAGCCAGGATTTCCTTGAGAGTTGCTTAAAACTTGAGGAACAGATTGAGAATGGCGAAGACATTGGGGTATTTTTAGATAAAAGAATAGAGGAATGTAAAAGACATTATAACGATTCTAAATGGTTGGCACGATGGGGATACTACGTACGATTAAAAGATCTTTTGAAAGAGAGATTAAAAGTAAAATGATAGTATAAAGTGGATTATTATAGAAATATATCACTAGAGGGATGATTATGAGATAATTACAGGGAAATACTGCTGTCGAATGAGTTTTTTTAAAAAGACGTAACTAAAGCAGGTACTTTTATTATATTTATACAGACTAGTCTTAAAATTATAATAAAATTTGTCGTTTAACGTTGCTTTATTAATATTGTTGGTGTAGCCTTGTCGCATGCAGCTGGTCGTTATTGTAAGATAACATGAGTAAATGTTTTACAGATGAATTATGAACATAACCGGTTAACAGTTGTTATAATAGAAATGTGTCTTGGTTACGACAAAATAATTGTGGGTTATTAGACTTTTTTATTTAGTTTGTATCGGGCAGGCTTGAGCTACGTCCACGTGCTCCTGCTCCTGCTCTGAACTAGCTTGTTTTCGGTCTCGTTAAAGTGCTTGGCGCCAATATTCGAAGAATACGCTCTCCAGCGTCTTCTATAAAGCCATCGGTTGTCTAGCTCTGAACCTAAATAAAATCGGTTATCCCGATGTCCTTCAAGTGTCGCCTGTGGTACTTTGCTACCACTCCGTATCATGTCATCACATAGGGTATAAAACGCGTTCTGCACCCGTATTCTTGCCCATGCTTGTCTACAATTGTACTTGTGCATCTTCTCTGTTTACACCGTTACTAGTTGGTCCTGACTTGTGATCCCCACTTCTATTAATGTCATCTATTTTTATTATGTATTGGTATATCTAGGCGATTCGTCTGTATTTTTATTTCTATAAATTCTCGCACTAATCTTGTAGTCCTCATTCGATACTATCTCCTGAATAGAGTGTGCCATAATATCTTATAATTATACTTAAAACCGAATATTAAATGTATGCAATACACTACTTAGTTGTATCTGCATTATAGTTGTGATGAAGCATTCTATTACATAGCGTTGTAAAGTAATCAACTGTCTTTAAACGTTTCTTGCAATGTGAACATGTTCTCGTCTTCCCTCCGAGTATATTACAAACATGTAGGTAGTCTTACCATGTCTAGTTTTGCAAACGAACATTTCCTTGCTTTAACCAAATAAGAAAATCTACTACTGATGCTTGCTCATTTTCACAGCATTATACGAATTCTAATGGCAAGTATTTATGACAAATATATTTTATTTTCAAACTGATGTCAAAAAAATTAATGTTAGTTTCAATCTTTTTTATCACATTGTGAAAAAGTATTGAAGTTCTCTGTTGTCCTTTACTAGCATCTAGTTTCATGATAATTTCGCGTCTTCATCTTAGATAGGCTCACGTCGGTATTTTTAAAAAATGCTTTAAAACGTTTTCTTGCGCACTATCATCTTTCAAACTATTGTCAATATTTTGTATTTAAAGATTTTTGCTGATACTAACCCATCCTAATAAGAATGATTTTAGAATTATGTAGATCGTTTTACATTATACTTTATATAAACTTCGGTATAACTTCGTATAGTATTTCTAATCACTCCAACTTGACAAGAGGCTTGAAAAGAAAATCAGAAGGCAGCAGTTATAATGAGAGTTTTCAAGCGAAACAAATTGCTGTTGATACCAGTAATCTAAATGAAAATTTACCGATAAAAACATTAGTATCTAAAAAGAACGATAACGATTTATTCTTTGGTCATACTGTTGAAGAATACCTCAATGTTGAGATGATGCCCGAGGATACCCCATGGGGAACAGTTATACATCAAAGTATCAATGATACTAACGAAGAAGATAAGAACAAAGACGGAATAATAGCGGAGTTAGTAGCAGAAATGATGCGAGATGAGAAGAGCTTTATACCAAGCAATCCCCAGCACCATAGTAATATTTTTAATCATATAGAGGATGAAGAAAGGGGGTTGTTAGAAGGCCAGTCAGAAACTATAGACGAAAACCCCTTGGTTGTTCCAAATTCTGAACAAAATTTAACGCTACAGCAATTTAACCCGTCTATTGCCTTTTCGTATTCTAATTCATTGTTTATTTTCTTGTTTTTACACTTTCCATCACCGAATTTCACTGCAGATTCAATTCGTATGCGTTTTGGGTCGGGGTTTTTGAGCTTTCTTTCTACTGATCAGGTAATACGGGTACTGGCTATTTTGTTAAGCAAAGATTTAGAACTTACAAAGGCTGAAAGAATCGAGCTAGTCGAGATGATATTTGGACATATAGACTTTTCTTTAGAAATGAATTTCAACACTAAACAAATTGTTAGTATTGTGACAACACTGTTAAGGAGTGATGTACCTAACTGCTTTGAGCAGGTATTTTTAACATGGAAGATGTGGAAGGTGTTTACTACGGAAGAACAAGAGAAGATGTTAGAAGATGTCATCAGCGATACTAGCCAAGTTGATAAAATTAGACTAAAATACGAGAAAGAGATATTGGTGATGCTCTATCTATTTGTTCTAAATAAAGACACGGTTAATTCAAGTAAGTGCGGAGTACTTATGAAAAGTATCATAAAGATATACGGAGGGACTAATATTTTTAATGATGGTGAGAAATTAACCCCTATTGAATATATAGAAAGGAATTTGTTGAGTGCTGATACATTTGATACTTCTTTATTAGATCTACCAGGGGTGTTGAAAAATCTAAACCCCACCAATTTGATTTTATTTAAAAATCTTGTAAAGCAGCCTATAGACAGCACGAAGAGAAAGTTAACCTTTACTCATTATGGTAAAAGATATAAAATTCATATTTATTATGCTCTTACTAAATTTACTCAGGAGAATGTACAAAGCAACAATGAAGGTTTTATTGATGTATGTGATAAGGCGTATTTTAAACCTGAATATATTAGGCATGTATTTAACAAACTGATTAGAAACCCAACAAATAGTTTTTCTTTAGTGAATGAGTTTAGAAATGCTTATGGAGCAATACGACAGATAGTACAGAGCGATGGTTATAATTCTGTAGCATTTCTTAGATTATTCTATACGATGAATACAGATAGTTCGTACGATAAAACATTTGCTTTAATTCTGTTTAGCCTAACTAAAAAGGACATACTCAGGGATGTTAGTAAAACACCTGAGTGGACTAAGCATATGGAAGATATGATTATAAAACATTCCAACTATGTATACATTGAAAATGTTTTTATGTACAATGCTGATTCAAGGTTTAAATTATCTAAAACGTATTGTTCTGCTAATTATGTCAAATGTATTGTTAACATTTTTCACAAGCTGATTAGCGTGAATAAGACATTGCACAGAGAGTGTTACTTGTACCAGCAACTACTTTTTCATCCAGAGTTTGAAATTTTTAATAATCACTTTATGGTAGCATATATTTTGAGTTTAAACGATACAGGCCAACTTGACAATAAAGAAAAACGTGTCCAAATTGCACGGGATTTGATCTTTAACGAATATTATTATAAATCAGTTGTGGAATTAAAATCTTTATTGAAAGGAGTGAAGGGAAATCTTAGAGAGTTTAGAATAAGTTTGTTAAAAGAATTCAAACTTTATAAAAATGAAACAGACATGGAGAAGGAAAGAGATGTTTTCAAAAAATGTTGATTTCCGGATGGGAAATTATTCTTTTGTAATAAAAATACTTTCCTTTAAATTTATATTAAGTAAAAATTAACTAAGTCTATGTGTTTTGTTTCCTGTGTGTCGTGCTCCGGTTCATCGTCAACTGTTAAAGTAACCAGTTAATTTCAAGATAAAATAACCTTTGTAAATTTTACTTTCTTTTTGTTCGCAATATTTGCAATACCATGGAAAACTAAAAAGAGTATAAGCGCCAAAGTTTTTTATAAATAAAATAAATTTGCCGAGAGTTATTAGACTTTTTCATTTAATTTGTACCGGGCAGGCTTGAGCTACGTCCACATGCTCCTGCTCTCCAGCGTCTTCTTAAGCACAATCGTCTAAATGTAGGACTCGACGGACTCAGTTATCCTGATGTCTTTTGAATGCCTTCTGTGATACTGTGTTACCACACCTTCCCAAGCCATCACATGAGGTATGATGCGCGTTCTGCACCCGTATTCTTGCCAAGCTTATCTCACAATACTCGTTAGTTACTATCTCTTAAATAGAATGTGAACGCATTCGTGGTAATACATATAGATTATATACTTGATTCAAAAGTATATGCAACGTACTACCTCATTGTGTCTGCAGGTATAGTCGTGGTAAAGCATTCTATCGCATTGCGTTGCAAAATGGTCGACTGTCTTTGAGCGTTTCTTGCAATGTGGGCATGTTCCTGTCTCTCCTCCAAACATGTTACAATTATGTAAGCAGCAGTAAAATGCCTTGTTTTTCAAATATTTCATCTCCATGCTTTAGCAAACAGAAGAGTCTACTACTGATGCTTGCTCATTCTCACGAACATTGTACAGCTTCTTATGGCGATTATTATATCGCTGTACAATTGTGCGATCTGAGCTGCACCAAGGCTCTTTGCTGTTACCTCTTCGGCCATTGCATATCTGACTCTAAGATATTCCTTGATGTTACTTAGATGGCTATGACATTCTGCTTTAACCTTGTAGATCCTGGCGCGTTGGTCTGTAAATATGTTGAAAACTGAAAGAGCATCTGCTCACTACGCATCTCAATATTGTGGAGGCCTCGTCCCATTTCATCTCTTGGCAGATATAAACGCTCAAGGTAATCAGTTTGTAAATGAACTCCTTGATAGGTCAAAATAGCACGAACTCTCTTGTTTAAGGCAGCGTAGTCCTTGGGCTTGAGCCTCAGCAAACCAACATAGTAGTTTATTAAATTTATCGCATGTTCGTTGATTGCTTTTATGAGGTTCTTGCCGTTTAGTCTAGTGTTACACAAGTGTTTAACTCGAGTGTACAGTGCAGACTGAAGCTTAGTATAACTTTCCCGGCTCTGTCGGCTTCTGTTAACCTCGATTATCCCGAGGTACTTGTAGCCATCTTTGCCTTCAAGCATTACTGCTGCATCGGCACTAGCTTCTGAGTTTGTAGCTGACTTCTCTTTATTAATCTCTAGGCCTACTACATCAAAAAATTGAATTACTTCCTTAGTCATATGAGATAGTGCATCATCCGTCTCCGCCAGCAACTTCAAGTCATCTATAAACAGTAGATGATTAGTAGAGTGCATTCCATGATCAGTCTTCACTGACACTTTTGGATGCAGTCCATTAAGCCGCCGACTGAGAGGGTCAAGGCACAAAACGAACAGAAGCGGCGTGAAATTTATTAAAACTTAAATAGTAAAAAGCTTCTAGAAATTTCTACAAAGAATGACTATTTCTGTCACTGGGAGCCAAAAGTCAACACAAACCGCACAACTCCCGATGGCAATACGCTTACAAGAAATATATCTGAACAACACACTCGTACATGCACTACAATAGGTAGTCACACTAACCTTATAATTCTTGTCCTATACTGTCTCTTAGATAAACTATACAATAATCTCTTATAACTCGACTTCAGAAGCTGTTCAAGGTATATGCAAAGCATTGCCTCATCGTGTTTTATTGTGTTGAAGTATCTCATCGCATTATTATGTCTGTCAGCACAATATAAATGCATAAAGAATTCTAAAAATATCCTGATAATAACCTTAATAATACTGATAATGTTTCTATACATCATCTAAAGGTAATGGCAAGTGTATAACATGAAAATTATGAATATAAACATACATAAATTTTTCTATATAGCTAAACAAAGTAATACGTTGTATACAACAGTTATATTAAATATAGCAAGAAGAATTAACTAACTTATAAAGTATTAAAACCAATAAACTATAGAATGGAGTTTAGCCAACTATTTCACTTTCATATCCGTCTACAGTAATAATTTTTTCACATCTATTAGCCACCCCAATGGACTACGTTCCACCATGCGTGCTAAGCAGAAATAAAGAAGAAGCTGAAGTAACAAAAGCACCAACAGAACTAAAAAACGTAGTAGAAGATGGAATAACGATTATAACAAACAGTCCCTACGGTGAACTAGAAGATTTGAAGAGTATTCCCTGTGCGAAGTTGTTGAGTTTTACAAAGCCAACGCCGATACAACGCCATACTATCCCAGTCTTACAAAGTAAACACTCGATGATGGCTCGTGCTCCAACAGGGATGGGAAAGACCCTCTGTTTCCTTCTACCGATGATAGATGCGATAAGATACTCTGGGATGGGAATAAACGTATTGATAATATCACCGACAAGGGAACTTGCAGTCCAGATAAAGGCAGAGGCGGAGGTGCTGTGTAAAACGAAGCGACTCAAGGTGGTAGCAGTCTATGGATCGATGAAGGAACATGTCAATTACAACAACATTGATGTGCTTGTAGCAACACCAGGCAGACTCCTTGATTGTATAGAAAGGGGAAAGTTGAAGGTCGGGAATGTGCAGAATTTTGTGCTTGATGAAGCAGACAAGCTGCTTGAGATGGGATTTGAAAATGCGATACGATCAATAAAAGGGCATGTTAACAAGAATGCCAGGGTAGCGTTATTTTCGGCGACGTATCACAGCAATTTAGAGAGAATAATAAATGATTTTTTACCGAGTGACAGGTGTGTTATAGAAGTGCAGAATGAGACGGTATCTTCAATAAGACAGACGGTCCTGAGTGTGGAGAACAAAGATGAGAAGCTTTGTGAGATTCTGGGTAAGTACAATTTGAAGGGGGGATGGAAGGCCTGTGGTGATACGGACAAGATAATAATATTTGTGGAAAGGAAGGTGATGGCTGCCAAGCTGGAGAATAAGCTAAGGGCGGCAGGATTTAACTGTAACTCTCTCCATGGAGACAAGGAGCAGAGGGAGAGATTGAGGATATTGGACCAGTTTAAGAGGGGGATACTTCCACTTCTTGTTGCGACGTCGGTGGCGGCGAGGGGCATTGATGCCAAGGATGTCAAGATGGTAATAAATTATGATTTTCCGAAGGATATAAAGGAGTATATTCATAAGATAGGAAGAACGGGACGAGAGGGTAAAACTGGAGAAGCGGTCAGTTTTATTGACAGTAGCATTACTCAGGGGCTGGTGACTGAGCTTATTGCGGTTTTAAAGGAGAGTGGCAATGAGGTTCCGGAGTGTCTGACGAAGAGGGGGACTGGAAGAGGAGTCAGTTCTGGGACAGACCGGGCCCAGGGTGGTCGGAGGACTCAGAATTCTGAGCAAAGGAGGCCTAGACAAGGGGAGGAGTCCGCTATGGTCGGAGTCATGGCTGAGTCTTTGTCTGAAATGGGTATTTGCAAGAATACGTTGGCGGAGAAGTCTGATTCTGATGATGATTTACCAGGAGAATGGTAATTAAAATAAATTTATAAAATAAAATAATATATACTTTTATCTTCATTTCTATTATATCTATTATAGTTTGTTATTTTTTATCATAGCTATCATGCCTTATAGCTGCTATGCTTTATAACTGTTATGCCTTATAACTGTTATGCTTTATAACCACTACGCCCCTTACATAACCATTACATCCCTTACATAACCATTACGCCCCTTACATAACCACCAACTTTTTGTAAAATAATGTTAACTCTCAATGAGACACCCAATGAGTACACTTTGGACTGAAAAATATCGTCCAAAAACTGTAGATGACTTGGACATACCAGAGCATCTCCACCGTTTCCTCAAGTACGCCTTAGAGCATGGATATCCTCACCTGCTCCTCTATGGCCCACCAGGAACAGGAAAATCCACCTGTGCTGGTCTTTTCAAGCCAACTCTCCAGCTCAATGCCTCTGATGAACGGGGAATAGAAACCATCAGAGGAACCATCAAGAAGCTGGCTGACACGGTAACAAGACAGGTGATTGTTTTGGATGAATGTGAGAATCTTACCAAGGATGCTCAGACTTGCCTACGTAGAGTGCTTGAGGATTATCCCAACACCTCTTTTATTTTCTGTACGAATTATTACAGTAAAATCATTGACCCTTTGAAAAGTAGACTGTTGAAGCTAAAATTCAAGCCAAGCTTAGAAAGTAAAATTTTAAGTAAAATAGGGGTTGATGAAGAGTTAAAATATACTAAAGACTTTTATAAGAAGTTACTTAGAAAGTGTAATGGGGATATGAGAAGATGTATAAATGTACTTCAGGGAATGAAGCCATTAGGCTGTGGAGAAGATGAGGAGATGGTAGATAGGTTTGTAGGGGTGATTCCAGAACATTATATAAGTTTATTTAGAAGTATAACAACCTGTAATTATGAAGAGTTTATAGATAAGTTTATATTGGAGGGGTTTGGGGTATTACAGCTTATTTATCAGCTTGGAGAGACGGTTAGAGGAACAGACAAACAGAAGGCCTTGTTTTGTGCGGTGCTTTCTTATTCTGAAGGCTGTAGTATTTCTGGTTGTTCTGATGAGTTAGTATTGAATAATTTGTGCATGGAAAGTATAAAAGTATATTCACAGGGGTAAGTTAAATAAATTTGTCGTACTATCCTACACCTTCGGTTTCAGTTCCTGTCTAACGCTTACATAAAACTTTGTGCAAAATTTTACTGATATTATTTTCTAACGGGGATGCAGTGCCACCTACGGCCACGGCCATTCTAAGCAACAAATAAATCGACTTTGAACGATAAAATTTATTAAGGTATTTTAATGATGGTGTAGCAATGGCCACCTACGGAAGGTAGTTGAAGGACATCTAAGATAACTGACTGTGATTAAATACGCCTAAGCAATTTATATAGAAAAATACTGGAAAGCATGTCCTTCAAATATCGACACGGCTTTAAGCCATTCAATGAGGCTAAGGACAAGCAAGCCCAGGAGCATTTGTATGTAGCTTATGTCTATCAAATACAGGCAGAATAAAAAAGTCTAATAATTTTAAAATATCTTTCTTTTCTTTGTTGGTTTCATTAACTTGTTCTTTTTATTCTTCATTCTTCCGTTTCTATTTCTTTTTAATTTCC
>JALPMT010000929.1:2645-19917 GCA_024243955.1 Pancytospora epiphaga
AGCGCCTCGACGAGACCGAGGACAAGCCAGTCCAGAGCAGAGAGCAGGAGCACGTGGACGTAGCTCAAGCCTGCCCGGTACAAACTGACTGAAAAAGTCTAATAACCCTCAATAAATTTATTTTAATAGAGCTATGAATAACAAACCAAGGCATACTGATGACACTGGTGATCTAAAATAAAAGCAAAATGATCAATGTAGACAAGAATGATGAACTTTTATTCAACTATGTTTCTATATATAGCAACAGCTTATCAGATCATCACCACAAGTCAAACACTGTGCAATTATAATATTTATACTTTGTTTAGTTAAACAATCAACTTAAAATGGACATTAACAAATTTAATTCTAAATTTTAACTAGTAGAACCTTTTTTCCTTAAAATACCTTTTCAATACAGCTTGCTTAGCTTTATGAGCCCCTCTCTCTCCGCTGGAGAATGGCATAAAACAGACAGACTAGTCCCAGAACGCATAGCCTGATTCAGCTCACAGGATTCTTCAACAAGAACATAACAGGTTTTATGGACAACAAGCAAACAATCCTTGCACATGTATGCTTGATTATACACGCCATAAAGCACCTCGTTGCAGTGGTCACAGAGTGTTCCTTTTCCAACCGTTCGCTCATAAAACAGGTGGTTGTTAAACTCAGCCACCTTCTCGTCATCAGGAACTTCAAACTCGGTAATTGTAGACTTCTTTGCCCGTTCAATCTCATCCAACAGCTGCTTTATCT
This sequence comes from Pancytospora epiphaga, assembly GCA_024243955.1. Classification (NCBI taxonomy): domain Eukaryota; kingdom Fungi; phylum Microsporidia; genus Pancytospora; species Pancytospora epiphaga. The sequence continues at coordinate 3,387 of JALPMT010000929.1, forward strand.
TCTTCTCCGATCCCTTTTGCTGTGCAATCGCATCCTGTAGTGTGGCCCCGCTTAGCACACTCATTATCCCACGGAGACCTTGTAAAATCTTATTCTCCTTTTCCAGGTCCTTTTCCAATGCCTTCAGTGACCTTCTTGTTCCTGAGCTGCTACTCTTGCAGACTTCCCCTAGAAAAAACACCTTTACACAGAGCCCACGCTTCTTTACTGAAAGATGGTGCAGCTCGTTATTCTTCAATCCACGAACATGAATGTTACCGAGTAGACACTCCCGTTGGTTGCTACCGCTTTTATCATCAGAAACAATTATCTTGTCCCGTTCTACACAAATATTCATCTCCTTGTTACTCATTAGATTCGTAACTTTATACGTCCTAGTCTGTTCCGGCTTTACCTCACTTCTAATTGAAAGCTTCAGACTCTTCATCTGTTCCTCTAGCTGTCTCCGTGCCTGTCCCTCCTGGTCTATCTTCTGTTGGTACTCTCGTATTTCTGTTCTCTTTATTCTTAGCTCTCTCTTCAACTCTTCTATGCCTCTGTTCTCTATGTCCGCATCTATTGCCTGTGTCTTTAGTTTGTGCTTTAGACTGTTGTTTTCCTTGTATAGCCAGTAAGCTATCTTTTTGATTCCTGCCATTTTTTCGTTAAACTTGGCACGCTCGAATAACTTCCGTATGTCCTTAATACTCTCCTGTATTCCTAGGTAGTTTACGGGCACTCTCTCAGCCTTTCCTTCTTCCTCTTCCTTTGTTTTAAGATTCTCAATCGAGGCTAGCCTGTCCGTGATGTCCTGTTTAATATTCCTTAGTTCCTCCCTGGCGTTATGAATGCTATCAACCAAAGCTTCGTACTCCTCCTTCTTATATTTCAATTGGCTCATTATATTCTCGATACTCTGGGTACATTCCAGTACCAGTAATTCTTTATTTTCACGCTCCCTTTCCAGCTCATTTATTTGGTTCTGCAGCTCCTTGCGCTTTTCTACAATCAAGGCCTCTTTTATACTTTCCTCCTCTGTAATGATCTTCTCTATTTCGTCATTGGCTGTGAGTGTTAAGGATGCATGGTCAGAAGTATTATTATACTTATAGAATTCAGGACTGTGTTTTTTTACCATATCGCTCTCTAGTATTGACCTTAAAAAAGACCTACAAAACTGTGGATCGTATGTAAAGCCTATGAAATCCTTAAAACCGCATTCTATTTTGTTTGAATCTGGAACAAACTCGGTATCAACAAAATTACTTACATCGCTGCTATCTTTAATAGATGGTTTGTAAGGAGGAGTTATCTGTCTAAGGTTATTCCAGTCTATTCCTTCAAAGAAGGGATGGTCCATTACTTCGGCAATGTTCAGTCGTACATCCTTTGGACAGAGCAGTCCATTGATAAGATCTCTTAAATGGATAGAAATTGGTTCATTAAGAGTAAAATTAAAGGTACTTATGTTGTGATATGTCTCCCTGAGAGAATCTGCATAGAAAGGGGTCGTCCCATAGAGCATTTCATAAATGATAACACCAACTGTCCAAAAATCGACTTCAGTTCCAAAATTTACTGAGGATCCGACGGTAACAAGAAGATCAGGACTGAGATAGTCAGGAGTACCAACAGTAACTGATGACTCTGCCATTCTATCTTTCATCCTGATGCAGCTACCAAAATCACCCAGCTTAATATGTCCTTCACTGTCAATGAGAATATTATCAGGCTTTAAATCCCTATGAATCCAGCCTTGCTCGTGCATCGCTGTGATCGCCATGAATATCTCAGCTGCGTAGAATTTGATCTCTGCTTCTGAAATAACGTCTACTCTGGAAAGGTAGCACATAAGATCTCCTCCCGGAATAAAATCCATTATGTAGTAAAGGAAGAACCTATCTTGGATGGCAGCATGGCATGTCACTATCCACTCACTGTTAGCACAGGTCATCACATCCTTCTCATTCATGAAAAATGTTGTATTCGGATTCTTACGTACTAGATCCTTAGGGACCTTTTTCATGGCATATACCCCGGATCCATGTTCTACGACGTAAACCTCTCCATACCCCCCCTTGGCCAATGTGCGTATGATTTTATAATCAGACGGTTTTGTCTTTTCATCGAATACATTCAGATGGATTGATTCACTCAGTGCCTCAGCAGCGTCTATCACAAAGTTCGGATCAAGACTCAGAGCCATTATTGGAGAGGATTTAAAATTCTAACAAAAATAGAAGAAACAAGAAAAATAAATTGCAACCAAACTAAACACTAACTTATAAACAACAGGAGATAAGCACAGAATTCTTGTGTATCAAAGTCAGATATTCTATGTTGGCTTTAAATATTACTTATAAGGATACTTATTCAGCATCTTTAATAACGGTGCAATCGAATATGTTCTTATTACTTTTATTTATATTACCCTTGTAATTAAAGGTAATATAAACACAGAGATTAAAACTGGTGCTCTTATGAATTGTAAGTTGATGTGGTCACTTGACATAAAATAAATTGTTATCTACTGTAAACATGGGTATTTAATTAACAGATAATATATAACATTATATAGGCTAAAGAGTATCTATGATTAACTTCTACCACAAGCAAAGCATAAGAAGGATTTGGCTGGTTAAATATATCAAGGTGTATATCTAATCGATTAATAATCATATAGAAGGCATTTTAAAAAATTACTTTTGAATACCGACGTAGACCTACTCATGAGGGAGGCATTGAGGCAATTACTGTAAGATTAAAGAAAGATTAGGAAACCTTTAGAAGTTTTTTTCTGAGGCAATGAAGGAGATATAAACTAAAATTAACATCAAATGAATTTATTATTGACTAACTCTTTGAAAGACATTGGGATAACCGAATCATACATCCAGATGATCGTATTCAAGAAGGCGCTGGAGAGCAGGAGCATATGGGTGCTGTTAATAGTACAAATTAAATAATGAAAAAGTCTGATGACCCTCAACAAATTTATTTTATTCAGTCTTAAATAGTTTGGTTATTCATTTTTAAACTCCAACAAAGGAACCTGCGTAAATAAACTATCCTCATCATCTGAATCAGCCTCTATAAAGCCTAATCTTAATAATACTTTTGTAGCTCTTTTTAACTCACGTTTTTGATCACTTGGTTTATTGGTAGTTATCATATATTTAAATCTACCTGGAATCCCATAACGGTGAAGTGATTCTACGTAACCAGAAAAAGCACAAACATCCACGTACAATTCAGCACATTTTACAGCTTCAGCTGTGTTTTTCTTGTTATTCTGAACATCATTAATGTTTGTCGGTGGTGACTTACGCTGTTCCAAGTTATTTATTGTTTTTAACTGTTCAAAATGATATTTTTCTATTATATTCTCTTTTATCCATTTAGTTTCCTTTTTTAAATAGTATATCTTATATAATACATCCTTAGACGTGCTTTCTAACTTAATAGCATATTCAGCTCCTAATACTTTTTTTATTTCTTTATTAAAACTTTTAACTTTACTTTTTACAACTCTTACACATGAAGATTCTATAAATTTGAAATCGTCTTCATTTTCAGAAAGTGAATTGGCTAGTTTGTTTACTGGAATGTTTATTTGATCATTAAATGGTGTTTCTAATCTTTTTGTGTAGTTTTCTTTAATACTTTCAAATCTACTTTCAAGATCTTTAAGTATACTTTTTATGGTAGACCCCTTTTCTATTAAATTATTCCAATCAAAATCTGCAATTATTTCATCTATTTTAACAACGCAATCTTCTGGTAACTTTGAATTGATCTCTTTAAGAAGTTTTATTACGGATGTTGTTAATTTTTTAAGAATATCTTCAGAATTAACCAATTTGCTATAATGCACATCTTCTAACAATGGAATTTGTACGTACTCGTCTAACTGGCACTTTTCAGGGACTACAATAAGCAGTCTCATTTGTTTGTATTGACTTTGTTTCTGTTAACAATGTGTTATAAATAAACTGTAATGATAAATGTAAAATCACACATGTTACAAGAAAGTTATGTACAACTCTTGCAATAATACTTTCTAAAATAACTAACTAATTTATTGCGGGTTGTTGCATCGTCAACAATACAATTACTCACAACTTGCACTTGAGGCTCTCGTATAGCGGATATGTACTGTGAGATTTGAAGTATGAAGTATGATATGGGCGCCATCACCTTAAAATTTAATAAGATGGCTCAGTGAATTAAACCACCAAGGACTTTGGTTATCTGTTGGGAGCTGACAGCTTCGCCAGGAAATGTTGGATCTATGCGTGCTTAGCCCTGCAATCTTACAATCCTTGTAGCCACCCGCCAGATGCATCACGTGCCACCCGATTTAATCATAGCCCCTCATTGCATCTGCATCAGGAGCGTCTTACCAAGCGTGTTTAGTTAGGCCACACCCTGTTTTTAAGATTTTATCATTTGCAGATTTAGGCGCGCCCCCGTCATTGTGTTTCCACTCTGGGTACTTCTTAATAGCTTGAATTAGTTCTGGTGGTACCCAGGCGGTGGTAGGGGCAACATCGTTATGGAGGAACCTCACCTTCTAATTCCTGACAGAAAACTACCTACGGAGATGGAGAACTGTTGGTCCAGGCCATATAAGTGAGTAAACCCCCTCCGAGAAGCAGTGACTAGGGACATTCCCTGAACTGACGGGCTTACCCGAGTTTATTCGCAAGGACATCGTACTTGTGCATCTTCTCTATTTCCACCGTTACTAGTCAATCCTGACTTGTGATTCCCACTTCTATTAATATCATCTCTTCTTGTCTAGCACAAATATATCTGAGCAATTTGCCTGTATTTGCATTCCTGTGGGTACACGCTTTAATCTCGAAATTCTCATTAATTACTATCTCTTGAATAGAGTGTGAACGCATGCGTGATAATAGATTATATACTTAAGATCAAGGTATGTGCAACATACTACCTCATTGTGTCTGCGGGTATAATCGTGATAAAGCATTCTATCGCATTGTGTTGCAAGGTGGCCGATTGTCTTTGAACGTTTCTTGCAATGTGGGTTTTCAAACTTAAACTACTTATTTTTAAATAAATAAACTTGGATCTGGAATAAAGTGCAGAACAAAGATAATTTTGTACGCAATGACATGGGATTAGCGGCAACAAACTACTACAAGGAATATATTAAGAAGATTAGGTTAACCGACACCATTGAGACATATATCTAAACTATGGCACTTAATAAAACATTGAAAAATATTTTCTTTGAACACTAGCGTGGGCTTGCCCAGGGTGGAGATGCGTAGACCAGTATCACAAGATTAGAGACCAGGGAATAATCAGAAGATACATTTACACTTTTTCTTTTGGCACAAATAATAAATGTAAGATGTAAGATAGATATAACAGTAAACTTTAATGAATTTTTTTTATTCGTATAATTGTATTAGCATGTTAAATAAACTCTCACTGTCTTGGAAAAATGGGTTTTCGCTCTTTAAAATCGAACTGATTAATTTTTTTATTTTCCTGCTATCTTCGCATAACCCATTTCTCTCCTTATATTTGACTATATTCTCTAGGTTGTCAGTTTTCGACATATTTACAGGCCAACGCACCAGGATCTACAAGGTGTGCAGCTACCTACAAGGTTGAAGCAGAATGTCATAGCCATCTAAGTAACATCAAGGAATATCTTAGAGTCAGATATGCAATGGCCGACGAGATAACAGCAAAGAGCCTCGGTGCAGCTCAGATCGCACAATTGTACAGCAATATAATAATCGCCATAAGAAGCTGTACAATGTTCGTGAGAATGAGCAAGCATCAGTCGTAGACTCTTCTGTTTGGTTAAAGCGTGAAAACGCTCATTTGTAAGACAAGACACAGTACTATCGCCCCCCATGCTTGTAATATATTTGGAAGAGAAACAACAACATGCCCACATTGCAAGAAACGCTCAAAGACAGTCGACCACCTTGCAACGCGATGCGATAGAATGCTTTACCACGACTATATCCGCAGACACAGTGAGGTAGTACGTTGCATATATCTTGGTCTTAAGTATATAATCTATATGTACTACCACGGATACGTTCACACTCTATTCAAGAGATAGTAACTAATGAGAATTGTGAGATAAGCTTGGCAAGAATACGGGTGCAGAACGCAGATCATACCATATGTGATGACATGGGATGGAGTGGTAACAAAGTACCACAGAAGGCACTTGAAAGACATCGGGATAACCGATTTTATTTAGACCTACATCCAAACGATCGTGCTCAAGAAGACGCTGGAGAGCAGGAGCAGGAGTACGTAGTTCAAGTTTGCTCGGTACAAACTGATTGAAAAGTCTAATAATAACCCTCAATAAATTCATTTTATTCGGTTAAACACGTAATTACATTCTGCTATTTTATTGTCTTTTCTTAAGATTGACTTTCTTGTTTAAATGGTTAGTTGTTTAATCATTAAAAATTTACCCTTTCAATGTCTGGGGAAAACTTAGCTCCACGAGATGCGAAGGTGATAAGCGTGATTTTACGGTCTCTTGGGATAGAAGAATGCGAACCCAAAGTCATTTCCCAATTACTGGAATTTGGTTATAAATATACAACGGATGTAATTGAGGATGCTATTCTTTATGCACGATATGCAGAGAGGGAGAATGTTACTGTAAAGGATATGAAACTTGCATTGCAGATGAAGGTTGGGAAATATTTTTTACCAGCTCCTCCTCGGACGTTTTTGCAGGCCAGCGCAGAAATCACAAACAGTAAACCGTTAACTCTGCCTGATCCTGAGAATCTCCTTAGGGTGCCCCACACTGGGAATGGGCTATATGGTGTTGAGTACACTGTAGAACAGAAGGAGATGAATCTTAAGAGACGAAAGATCCATTGATTGTTTAAAATGTGAAGTTTGGTGTCACGGGGTAGAGTAAGTTGTATATTTATACTTTCTAGATCCAATTTCTATTTTTGTAGAAGGAATTACTGTAGTAATTGAAGCTGTTCAATAAAATTTTATCTTTGCCGTGGTTTTCTAAAAAGAGGATTCTTGGCGGTTTTAATAGCTGATGAATTATTTGTATTACAGAACTATTAAAAAGTATCTTAATAAACTTGAACTTGATTTATTTAGACACGGCTATATTCTCGGTGTTCTTTTCAATAACATCGTGGACTCTCTTTTTTACCCGATCCATCTCTCTCCCAAGAATTAGTTCTTGCTCATTTTTTATCGATTCCAGTTGTTAGCCAGTGCGACGTAGATTTTTCCCAATTTTTTCCTGAAAACCCTTGATCTGGCTCTGGAAGGACTCGTGACTTATTTTCTTGTAGTAGCTGTTAAGCTTATCAAGACTTTTTTTAAACTTAGCTATTCTACGTGCCTGTTTCTTGGTTATAACACTGATTTCCTTAGTAATTTTAGATTCTATATCAGCCATTTCCCGTTTTCTTCTACTAACCAATTTAGAAAATGTACTCTCAGCTTTTTTGGCTTTATTGGAAATTTCTTTCTTTACCCATTCTTCCAGTTCTTTCTGTTCACGAAGCAGTTTACTGCGCAATGCGTCACTGCTGCCTCTCTCGCCATGCTTCATGCAGATATTATGCATTGTTCATAATATTTTATATTTATGCATGAAATGCATAAAAAATTTACCCAACAATACATCCATCCCTTTATATTTAAAAGAAATGAAGTGTTATTTTATGGAAGTGTTATTTTATGTCAGAAGCTGTACAATGTGCGTAAGAATGAGCAAGCATCAGTAGTGGATTCTCATACCTGATTAGAACATGGGAATGAAATGCTTGTAAATGAGGTATGGTGCTGTTACTTACATGTTTGTAATATGCTCTCGAAGAACATTGGGATAACCGAGTCCTACATCCAGGTGTTTGTATTCAAGAAGACGCTGAAGAACATGTCCTTTGAATATCGACGCGGCACTGAACGCCTTGACGAGACCGAAGACAAAAGTATGTGGACGTAGCTCAAGCCTGTTCGGTATAGGAAAAATCTAATAACCTTCAATAAATTTACAATATCAAGGCCTGACCTAAACTAAATTCTAATAAATATCTACAAGTGAGGTGTTTAAAACCTCTTTAAGTTTTTTTCAGTACATCATCTTCCACTCCTTTTAAATTTTTTATAGCAATAAAAATTTGATGATTTGCTGTACCATTTAATGGCGGTAAATGTCCGTAACAAAAGACAGTTCTCTACAGAAACAGACCATTTGGGGACATATCTTCATCCATGTGGGGATGTTCTTGTGTTGAAACTTGAACATAGAAACATACCATATCCAAACTCGGCCGTTTTGCAGAAAGGGGCGGTAATAGGAAAGATTGATGAAGTATTTGGATCTGTAAGTAATCCTTATGTATCGGTTAAGCTGGAGAATAACTCTGCTGTGAATAACTTTACTGTTGAGTCTAAGTTTGATGCCTACAGGGACAAGTTTATTCCACGCGAGAGGTTCCTTCCCCGGGAAGAAGTTGAGAGAAGAAAGGAAATGAATGACAGATCGGCTAATAATGGTAGAAGGCAGGGTGATTTCAAAGACCGGAAAAGGCCTGGCTTTGGGCAGAACAAATTCTCAGGGAGAGGAAAGGGAGATAATTCTCGTAGAGAATCTTTTAATCGTAAGGAGAATGGTGGAAAGGATAAAAGGCCACAGCAGCAAAGGACTGGAAAATTTACAGGAAACAAAGGACGTAGTGATTTTAGGAAGAAATCTTAGATTCAATTTAGATTAGTAAAATAAATTTGTTAAGGTGAATATACATTTTTAATTCTATATAATATTGAAATGAAATACATTTATTGAAGGTTAATTTTTGTTTATATTCTTCTATTGCCCCTGGTCCTTTGTTAGCATTTAGTCTTACGGTGTTTGTCTTTGCATCTTTACTCTGAGTAATTTGAGTAATTTCGCGTTGGCATCTGAAGGAAATGTTTTTCATATTAGCATTTATAATGAAGAGTTTCTTTTATGATTACATTATTGGAAATCAAATGAAATAAATTTATTAAGGGTTATTAGACTTTTTCAGGCAGTTTGTACCGAGCAGGCTTGAGCTACGTTCACGTACTTCTGTTCTTTGTTTTGTCTTCGGCCTTGTAAAGGCGTTCGGTACCGCGTCGATATTCAAAGGACATGTTCTTCAGCGTCTTCTTGAGAACAATCGTCTGGATGTAGGACTTGGTTATCTCAATGCCATTTGAGTTGTAAATCATCACCTTTATTTAGCTATAGCCATTCTTGTAGTATCTGAGACAACTAAATAACAACAATTTTGAAAACAGGTAAACACTTTTAATGAAATGGTGGTCGGTTTTTTCATTCATATTAGCTTTTAGAACTACAGAATATTCTCATCCATCTAACGGTACATTGCTTAAACAGACATCTGAGTATTCTATTTCAAACATTAAGCAACAAATTTTATATGAGTATTATATGAACATTGATTCCATAGTATTTTTGATAGGAGCATATAATCTTACAAAAAAAGAATTAGATAGTATTATAGGCTTAGTACTGACTGCTAAAAAGTTGATATTAAAAGATAATAAGACAATAGAGCAAATAGGTAATTTAAGTAGTATTACAAGGGGAGATAGCGAGGTTCGTGAGTTACTTAAAAGAAGAAAAAGTATTCTTAAAGGTGATAAGTCATTTATAAGTGTAAATATAATAAAGAAAGCACAGAAAAATATGTTAGAACGAATTAAAGGACTTTCAGAAATAATCAAACTAAAAACTGCAACGGATGCACTTAACACATATAGAGAGGGTGTGATAGCAAATATTAGTATCACCCTTAATCCAGCACGTGACCATGAATACAAAGATATGATGCACAGACTTAAACAAATAGTATACGAAAACGGTCCTATTGGAAAGCAATTGAAACATGAGAAAGAAGAGTTCTACAAAAAATATGAGAATATTGAACCAGCCAAAATACAAAACATAAAAATATCATTGAGTCTTGGTGGTTTTATTATAAATCCACATGTTTTTTCTGAACTAGTCGCCGGATTGAACATTGTAGATAAAGAGGAGCGAGTAAGAAAGTGGGTTGGCGATATGATGCGAGCAGCAGAGGAGCTAGAGCTCAGAATACAAACCAAATCTTTCATAGAAAAGAAAAGAATATTAAAGGAGTATTTGGAAAGTTTTTTTAACCCAAAGCATGGTAATGTAGATAATATATTAGAGTTACGGTCTGAAATATTTAAAACACTGTTTAAAAGCGAAAAGGAACTTGGGTTAGGAATATGGAAACAAGAGGCATATATTAGAAGCATGATATGGGTCATAGGAAACATAAGGAAAGACGAGTGGATGATTAGGTGCAATAAGGAAATTACTGAGGATTATACAATTTTTTTACTTACTGAGCAACAAGAAGATAAGAAACAGCTTTTTACGCATTTTAAATAGAAATATTATTAGTATTTTTTAAAGCTGTTGTATAGGTTATCTAATAAAATAATTTTATTTGAGGTTAATTTTAGTTTATACCTTTTTTATTACCTTGGGAAGAAGCTTCAGAGGGTTCCTTAGTCTTTCTCTTGTTTTACGGTAATCACTTTGACGTTAATCATTTAGTAAAATAAATTTATTGCGGATTATAAAACTTTTTATTTATTTTGTACTATGTGCTACCTCTACATACTTTTGTTCTTTGTTTTGTCATTGGTCCCGTCAAGGCACCTGGTGCCGCGTAGATATTCAGAGGATATGCTCTTCAAAATATTTTATATAGTCATTGGTTGTTTATGTGTAAACCCAAATAAAGTTAATCGCCCCAACGTCTTTTTTTGCCTTATGTTGTACTTTGTCACCACTTTGTCTCATGTTATTAAATAAAATATTTGGTCATTTAACACCACCTTGCAACGCAATGCGATAGAATGCTTTACCACGACTATACCCGTAGACACAATGAGGTAGTACGTTGCATACACCTTAATCTTAAGTATATAATCTATATGTATTACCACGCATGCGTTCACATTCTATTCAAGAGATAGTAACTAATGAGAATTGTGAGATCAGAGTGGACATGCGAGTATCTACGGGAACAAAAATACAGACAAATCGCCCAGATATATTTGTGCTAGATAAGAAGAGATGACATTAATAGAAGTGGGAATCACAAGTCAGGACCGACTAGTAACGGTGGAAACAGAGAAGATACACAGATACAATTGTAAATAAGCTTGGGCAAGAATACGGGTGCAGAACGCGGATCATACCATATGTGATGACATGGGACGGAGTGGTAACAAAGTATCACAGAAAGCACTTGAAGGACATCGGGATAACTGAGTTCTACATTCAGACGATTGTGCTTAAGAAGACGTTGGAGAGCAGGAGCACGTGGGCGTAGCTCAAGCCTGCCCGGTACAAACTGATTGAAAAGTCTAATAATAACTTTTAATAAATTTATTTCATCTTGGATAGTTATTATACTTATCAAATATGAAAATATTGTATATTTTGTAATTAAAGTCAATCAGTTCATCTAATTTCTTTAAATAAACACCCAAATTATGACAATAAATTTATTTTATTGTTGTGCTATACATCATCATAGATTTTGAAAGCATAGACACAAAAGTACCCCACATTCCTTTGCCAGCATCTAGTCTATATTATGATAACACTTAATTTTTAAAAAACTAGATTTTATTTAAAGTGTGTTATTCTAAAAATTGAAACATAATGCCATTCCTAGTAAGTCTGTCAACAATATCAGTCTTATGAAATGCTACTGCTGGTGTTAAAACACCATTTGGAATACTACTCTCATTCTCCAATAAAAGTGTGACAGACTGGGCCACACAGATGGCTGTTGTGTGATATCCAGGATCTGGACCAGTGATACGAAGAGTCTTACGCCTAGGAATACCTTCAGATGAACCATGTCCGACAAATTCCATTACAAAATGTGATTTAGACATAGACACCTCCGTGGGTCCTTCAACTTCAACTATTCCAAATGAAAACATCGTTGGAAACCTGAGCATAAGATAGCAACCAACAGACGTCTGCGCCATAAAGTATATAAATGTACTTAAAATAATATACAAGAAAAGAGATAGAGTTGAGCCAATATCTACATATGCAGTATAATCATACGCGCTTAGGCCAAGTGATGTAAAGTATGTACTACTCCTTCTTACAATATGTGAATCGGTGCTCTTAAACAGTACTTCGTAAGAATTACGCTGTCTATTATAACGCCATAAACTTGCCTTTGGTGATTTTGCCTTCTTCTGGTTTCTCTCATGTTTTTGATTCCCTAGACTATTCAAAAGAGAAGCCCAAGTTCCTTTATTTATCTTCAAATTGGAGAATGCAATAGAATTATCTATTCTAACACTGTCAAAATGACGAGCTAGATGCAAGGCCCCGATATCAGCTGGTATAGAGTCAAACCCACACCCCTGGATTACCGTAATACGAGCATTATTCGCTGTTTCGTTGTACAGTTTGTGAATATCTCTGATGAAACCTGTTTCTCCACAGATATCAATGTAATTTGTTCTACTCGCAATACAGGCGGATATTATAGCATTACCGGTGTGTGCATATGGTCCAACACAGTTGACTAGAATTTTAGTTCTTTTTACAATACTCGAAATATCATCAACAGAACATTCTATGAGAGGTAGATGAGTTTTTGGTATTTTATAAATGGATCTTGCGGCTAGTGCTATTTTATGATTGAACTTTTCCAGTTCATGGTAAATGAACTGGGCTGTAAACCCACTGGCACCATAGACAATAATATCAAATTCTCGCTCTCCTGGTTCCTTCATTTTAAGCCATAAAACTTTTGGATTTAATTATAATGTGATTATTGAAAGGTTAGTCATAAAGGTGAGGGTCAATAGGGTTTCATTTTGGTACGTTACTTTATAAAATAAATTTATTGTGGGTTTTTATCCATAAGAATTGAATTTATTAATTAATAAATTTATTAAGGGTTATTATTAGACTTTTCAATCAGTTTGTACCGGGTAGGCTTGAGCTACGTGCTCCTGCCCTCTGCTCTGGCTTGTCCTCAGTCTCGTCGAGGCGCTCGGCGCCGCGTCAATATTCGAAGGATATGCTCTCCAGCGTCTTCTTGAGCACGATCGTCTGGATGTAGGACTCAACGGACTCGGTCTATTAAAAACAACACATATATAATTCTGGTTTTTACTTGTCTTCTGTTGCAAAAGCTTCTACGTCTTTATCCTGGATAGGTTTTAACCAATTAAAATAAAGGATAAATAAAAAAGTGACAGAAACGTCCCATTAAAAGAATGAGTAATACTGTGTTAGCTACTGATGACGTTGCTAATACTATTTATAGAAGCATTATTGTCAAGAAAAGTAAAAATATTAAAATTGGGATACTAATTAAATATAATATGGCATCTACCTTCAATAAAAGCAAAATCAAAAGTATTCCCGGTGTACTACTTCCTATGAGCAAATATAGACATGTATTATCTAATACACACATTTTAAATCAATTTGATAATGATTCAAAGGATAAGTTTAAAAGTATTGTTGCAATTGCATGTTTAAAAAACACTGGTATTGAAATGAATGTCTCATTAAAGCAGTTAAAAATGCCTAATAAATTAGAAAAAAATAGAATATGGCTTCCTGAAGCTATTCCTGAAAATTTGTGTGTACAAGAACTTCTCACTATTATTCCAGGACTAATAAAAATAGAACACAAAGACAAACAAGTGTTTATAAATAAGAACAAGGCTATTTCATATACCTGTCAGCATGTAAATATTGAAAGCTTAGAGGACAGGTTAGGGGACAACTCATTGGTTCTTAATGTTCAGTGTACAGGAGAAGAGCTGACAGTTAGACCAGTAAAAAAGGAGACTCTTATTAAAACAAAAAACCAGAGTATATCCATGGGAAAAGAAGAGAAAGATGTTGAGAAAAGTGACAAGAATAGTAATGAAAAATATGATAACTGTGATCGTCTATCAGAAAATACCCGTGAGAGAACTGTTGAAATGAATAAAAAAGATAATTTCGAAGTGATTAGAGAAATGAACGAAGAAATATCAATTACGTCTATGAACAGCGAAGTAGACAGAGAGTTACCAGTTAAATCCATAGAAAATAAGGTAATCAATTCAATTAAATCTATAGATAATAATAAAGCGGACAAAGAGTTTCAAATAGAGTCAGCAAGTAATGAAGGCGATGAAAAGTTACAAATAAAATCCTTAGGTAATGACATGAATAGGTCTATTAAATCTATAAGCAGTGAGGTAGAAATATCAGTTGATTCTATAAGTAATGATATGAAAATTCCAATAGAATCTGTTAAAATAGACGATGAGTTACCAGTAGACTCTATAAAAAATGAGATAAGTAAGCCTATCGAATCTATAGGTAATGAAGTAGACAATGAGTTACCAGTAGAATCATTGAACAAAGAAGTGAATGTGTCAATTGAACCCGTAGAAAATGAAATTCAATCTATAAATCCAAAAGATGATAGCTTAAGCACTTCGTTCACAGGTCTTTCAAGTAAATACTTTACAGATACTTTAGAAACATATGAAATGGGGCAGCCTACTAACATTGGACCAAACAGACCAATATCGATAACACAAATGGAGAATTCAGGGGCGGACAGCACATTAAACAGTAAAAAAGGCAATGAGAAAATGAAAAATGAACCAGAAAATACAGTTGATAATTCTATACCATTTGAAGTTCAGGTAGAATGTGGTGCCTGCGGAGCAGATAACTTCATAAACCATGGAGATATAAACGAATTAGCTGATGATTTATTAGGCTCGGATATCAATGTAGAAAGTGCTGAGATAGAGAGTGATACAGTTGCATTGGGATTCACCAATATGAAAACACCAAAAAAGAGTAGGTGTTGCGATACGTCGGCATCTGATGACTCGGGAGTGCGTGATACTGCTGAACCGTTATTTGTTGTAAATATGACTGAGCGAGCAACGATACCGAGAGGAGCCAGCAATAAAAGTGATTACGTAATATCTGAAGAGAGTTCAACCGGGCCTGGTGACATAATAACTGGAAGTGATAAAAGTGTGTTAAACGTACTAAAAAATAATGTTGAGAATAATGATGAGGAAATAACAGATTTACCTAGTATGGATGAAACTGTAGAGCAACATAGAATTGGGCCCATTAGTCTTGACGGAGGAAAGTCTGGGAGAAGGCGAATATGCGAAATAAAAATACTGTTAGAAGCGGACATGGATGGTGATAGACTAGAAACGCACACACAGAAAACAAGTGTCAATAAGGTTTCCCCAGTAAAGATGAAATCTCCCGCCTGCTCAACTACTTCTCCGGCACTTAATGTTTCCAGATGCACTGCTGGTAGTATTTATCAAGATAAGTCACAAACCTCAGGGATTTATCCTCAGAATTCTAAAACACATGGGAGTATAAGTGAGTCAGCTATTCATGGAAGTTCTAAGAGGTCGTTGATAACCTTTGTTGAAAGCTATGGTTCTTTACCAAAGACGGGCGATGAAAGGAGCAGTTCAGAACCGGGAGTTGAAAATGATATGAGTGAGTTGGTAGAATACGAAGAATTTATACCTGTTGAGGAGATGGTTAGAAAAATCGAATCAAGGTCGAACAATGAATAGGTAAAGTTATGTGGTCTCTATAGTGTTTATATGACCAATTGACACACTATCCAAAGTTTTTTATAACAACTAATTTGATAGGAAGTTACTATAAATCAAATATAAGTCATCAATGAGTTTTGTAAGTCTTTATGATTACTCAATAAAGTTTTTTTACAAATAAAAAGCATATTAAACGAGTATATGGTTTTTAGAAATTGAGTATTTTGAAAGATAAAAGCAGGAGCACGTGGACGTGGACGTAGCTCAAGCCTGCCCGGTATATAAAAAGTCTAATAATAACCCTCAATAAATTTATTTTATTTTCTCAGAATATTAAAAGTCCTCTATGTAAAATGTTACACAAATATATCCTTCGGTATGGCTAAACTGACCCCCTTTAACATTTATTCTAAAACATCAATGAGATTTCATAACATGTAAAAATATTTTACAAAGCATCCCCAATGATATCTTCTTTTCTTAAAAGAGCTGACAAGCCTATTGACTATGTTGGACAGGCCTATGCTACGAAGTTGATGCTCAGGATATTTGCAATCGGGTACGCCTTGGCGCTGGGTGTGGGACTTATCAAGGGAGACTTGCGATATACGCTTGTGCTTGGAATTCTAACATGTCTCATCGCTTTTGTGGCATGCGTGCCTTCGTGGCCGTACTTTCACAGGAATCCTCTAAATTTTAAGAAAAAGGTTACAAAAAAGTAAATTTAATTGTTATAGGTTTAATAAAATTATCTGCGCATAACTAGCCTTATATAGCATTTAACTGTTTTTAATAGCATATATACTTTCATTGTCTCTAAAATCTACAGGAATGTAAATTATTTTCGCCCGACCTTGGGATCTAACTTAGGTTTTTT
>JALPMT010000932.1:0-18715 GCA_024243955.1 Pancytospora epiphaga
TGCAATGGCTGAAGAGGTAACAGCAAAGAGCCTTGGTGCAGCTCAGATCGCACAATTGTACAGCGATATTTTAAAGAAAGATCGCCATAAGAAGCTGTACAATGTTCGTGAGAATGAGCAAGCATCAATAGTAGACTCTTCTGTTTGGCTAAAGCATGTGAATGAAATATTTGCAAGATGAAGCACAATGCTGCTACTTATACATTTTTAATATGTTTGGAGGAGAGACAGGAACATGCCCACATTGCAAGAAACGCTCAAAGACAGTTGACCACCTTGCAACGCGATGTGATAGAATGTTTTATCACGACTATACCCGCAGACACAATGAGGTAGTACGCTGCATACACTTTGATCTTAAGTATATAATCTATATGTATTACCATGCATGCGTTCACATTCTATTCAAAAGATAGTATTCAATGGGAACTGCGAGAATTTGTGCTAGATAAAAATGATAACATTAACAGAAGTGAAGATCACAAGCCAGGATCGACTAGTAACGGTGGAAACAGAGAAGATGCACAAGTACAATTGTAAATAAGCTTGGGCAAGAATACAGGTGCAGAATGCGGATCATACCATATGTGATGACATGGGACGGAGCGGTAATAAAGTACCACAGGCGGCACTTGAAGAACATTGGGATAACTGATTTTATTTGGGCCTAGATTTAAACAACCAATGACTATATAGAAGACACTGAAGAGCATATCCTTCAAATATCGACTTAGTAACGAGCGCTTCGACGAGACCGAGGACAAGCCTGCCCGGTACAAACTAAATGAAAAAATCTAAATAAAATAAATTTAATTTTACTTGGTTTTCAGTTGTTTAGAGTGGCTTCCTTTTTCATTTCTACTACACCATCATTGCCTCTAGCCTCTATGCAATTGTTGTTCGTGTTTACGTCCCAACTATTGTATTCAAATTTCTCAAAGTCTTTTACTAAATCAAATTCTCCTCGCTTATCATGATCAGATGAAACATTGCCTGCAATAAATTCTCTAAAGTTCTTTAGTTTAAATATTCCATTCATAGAATATGAGATAGAATTATTTTGTATACCAAGCACTTCTAATGATTTAAGCATTTCTATTTCATTGATATGATCCTTATTCATATCAAAATACAATAACTTTAATCGACGTAATTGCTTCAAACGTGAGAATCGTATTATATCTTCGCCATTCAAATTAACCGATACAAGTATGATCTCCTCCAATGTGAAAATATCCTCTATTCCTTTTAAATCATGTTTAACAAAATTTGAAAAATCCATCTGTAACCCAAACTTTCTTAGTTTGGTGCACCTTTTGATTGCACTTATGATATCTTCAGATATACTCTCAACATATAAAAGTTCTAAATCTTCAAGGTTCTCAAAAATCATCCCAATATCTTGATTTTTACTGCACTGTAAATCTAAAGAATAATGTCCCATTCCAGCAACCTTTAGCTTTCGAAGATTACTCGGAAATACCGAAATATGAAGACTCACCACATTCTGAGCATCGTAATCTCTTTCACATGTTAAGGAAAGCTCCTTTAGATTTACCAGTTTACTCAAATCTTTGATAAATTCATTGTTTACTTTAAAGCACCCTAGATCCAATATCTCAAGCTTAGAAAGCGTTCCATAGGGAAGCTTATCGTAGCCAATAAAATTTTCTACATCCACAGTGCCCACGTGTAATACTCTTAATAATGGCAAGCTCCTTAAAATACCACACAATATCCAAGGGAACATATTATCTATAAGTCGCAACTCTTGTAGATTTGTAAGCTCTGCAATTCTTTGCACTTTTACCTCTTCAGATATTGAACAGTCTTTAATGCTTAGTAACTTCAAACTGTCATTTAACATCCCAATATTATCAAATGCTCGCACCCCCCAAATCTTACTCTCAGCCATATCTAATTCCTTTAACTTCCTCAAACTTGTTATTCCTTCCATATCATTTTCACTTATTTTGTTTCCCGCTATGCTAAGTTTTTCTAAATCCCGTAATTTACATATATTCTTTAACTTTTCGGATATAAACTCACACCTTTCCATTTTAAGTTCTTTTAATTTACTGAGTTCAAATATTTCATCAATGTCATTTCCACATATATCGTTGCTACTTAAATCAAGTATCTTCAATTTACTTAACGCTTTAATACCGCCAATATTAATCTCTCTTTTATACCCTTTAATAAACTGTCTGTTCTTCGACATATTCAATACCTCTAGTTCCTTCAGCTTGAATATTCTGCTCGAATTGTCTATAGATATAAAATTATTGCCAACGTGTAATTCCTTCAGCATCTTCAGCTTATTTATTCCTATCAAATCATCTTCTGTGAACCCACAACCTTCAAAGCTTAATTTTAGTAGTTTTTTGTGTTTAAAAATGAAATTATAACAATCCCCACTTAGCGTGCTTCCACCAATGTTCAATTCTTCTAACTTTTCTAGTATTGGAATTTCTTTAAAATCTCCAGTCACCAACATTCTACATTTGTTCATGTTCAATTTCTTTAAATTTGGACACTCCTTAATTATATGAATCATATCATTCTCACTTATCATATTGTTATCACTCAAATCAAGCTCCATCAATGTACTCTTATCTTTAATCTTCATTATAGCTTCAGATTCCAAACCACATTGCCTCATATTCAGCTTCTTCAATCCATCATATGAAAGTATCACCTCCATCTGCTTGTCTGCAAAATAAACCTGTCCACAATTGTACTCTTTTACCCTTTTCATGAAGCCCTTGCCTTTCATAACATCCAAGAAATTCATCTTCCCATTATCTTTTCCAGTAAAGTACAGCTCCCCCCTTGTAAATTCTTTCAATTCATCCAGAATACTACTAGTCTGAAGTAAGACTATTCTTATTTCTTTATTACCCTCTACAAATACTTGACTGCCATTAAGTTCACTTAACCGCCAAGTCTTAGTTCTACTTTCTAAGGCATCAGAACCAGTTCCATCCATTTTATCTATTGATAAATTTACCTTCATTTCACCATCGTCACCAAAAAACATTAATCTACTGTTATACGTCTTCCAACCCTTTAAACAACATTCTTCATCGGTCTCCGACAGAATTATTCTCATTTCTCCTTCTCCTATGTAAAATTTGCCACCATTAAGTACTTTCAATATATCTGTACTCTCTATCTTTCCACCATAAATGTACATATCGTCAACAGTACAACAATCCATATCCAATACCCTGATATTCTCATGGCTAAATATTATATTTAAATACTCTTCACTTAAATAATTTCCACCTATTCGTAACTCTTCTAAATCTTTCTGTTCTTTGATGAACTCTAGCCTACTTTCAGGTTTTATGAAACACTTCTCCATATTTAACTTCTTCAAACCTGTTATACCACAAAAAATACCTGAAAAAGCTTCTTCTATTTTCACTCCGCTAATATCTAAATCTTTTAATGCTTTAAATCCGGTCCCTATCCAATCACAATCATTCCTCAATTTCACTGAACACCCTCTTAGATTTAATACCTTCAAGTGCTTCATCGCACTGAGCTGTCCCATAAGCCCATCCATAAGAATATGCCCACTTAAATCCAATGTAGATATTCCAAAATATATATCAAACATCCACAGCAACACCCCAAGCATCTGCTTTTTGTCAATGTTCATATCTTCCGTCATATCATTATTCAATACTTCCGGAAGTATCCTCAGTTCACCAGACCTAATTGATTCTAATATTTCCTTCTGATTTTTATTTTCAGCATCCTTGTATATCACGGTCATGTCCTCTTCTTTCAGCAGTCCCAAACTATATCTTTGTAAGTATAATGGCAAAATAAGTTTAATCTGGTTTTTAATTCCTTCTTTGATGTATTCATTACTACATTCTATATACGCGCCCCTCTGTTCTTCATTTGTAACAGAAAATACAATCCCAGGAAGTATATGTTCAACTAATCTCTTGTGTATCACATCTCTTACATCAATATCATATAGAAGGCATTCAAAACCCCTTAAAAGTTCACAAATTATATTAAGATTAATTTCTCTAGCAATCTCTTCCCACTCCGTAATATTCTCCTCGTCTATCATTTTATCTATTATACTAAACACCCGTGAACTACAATCTATTGTAACTGTGTTCTTGTCTATAATTGCTGTATTAGCTTCATTAAAACTTATACAATTAGATATATGGCCCGAAGCCTTCACCACTTTTTTTATAGCATCGTATTCTACTCCATCATCATTATCTGTAAACTTCAGAGTTATTCTATTGTATGCAGCTTCAACCTGAGCTATCCATCTCATCATTATAAAGATCGCCAGTAACACCATGGGGGTACTTCCCGTTTTTTTATTTTATATTAAAAAACCGGAAAATTTTTATTTCATTTTAGACAACAGTAAATTTTTCATACAACTTAGAGAAGTCAGTTAAAAACTCTTAAGCCAGTGCTAACGCAGCAATAATGCTCGAAGGCAAAGATGGCTACAAGTACTTTGGGATAATCGAGGATAACAGAAGCCGACAGAGTTGGGAAAGTTATACTAAGCTTCAGTCTGCACTGTACACTCGAGTTAAACACTTGTTTAACACTAGACCATGCCCACATTGCAAGAAATGCTCAAAGACAGTCGACCACCTTGCAACGCAATGCGATAGAATGCTTTATCACGACTATACCCGCAGACACAATGAGGTAGTACGTTGCATACACCTTGATCTTAAGTATATAATCTATATGTATTACCACACATGCGTTCACATTCTATTCAAGAGATAGTAACTAATGAGAATTGTGAGATTAGAGTGAATACCCACAGGAGTGCAAATACAAGCGAATCGCCCAGATATATTTGTGCTAGATAAGAAGAAATGGCATTGATGGAAGTGGGGATCACAAGTCAGGATCGACTAGTAACGGTGGAAACAGAGAAGATGCACAGATACAATTGTAAATAAGCTTGGGCAAGAATACGGGTGCAGAACGCGGATCATACCTTATGTGATGACATGGGACGGAGTAGTAACAAAGTACCACAGGCGACGCTTGAATAACATCGGGATAACTGAGTCATACATTTAGACAATCGATAACTATATAGAAGACACTGGAGAGCATATCCTTCGAATATTGACGCGGCACCGAGCGCCTCGACGAGACCGAGGACAAGCCAGTCCAGAGCTGAGAGCTGGAGCACGTGGACGTAGCTCATGGTACAAATCGAATGAATGAAAAAGTCTAATAACCCTCAATAAATTTATTTTACATTTAGAAGGGCTATACAACATAAGAAAAAAGTTTGGAAAGATATAAGACAGTACGAGTATAACAAATAGAATTAAATTGATCTCTATGCCGACATACATGAATACAATTGTTCAAACACCTTTTAAAAATAAACCGTAAAAGAAATCAAAAGCGTATAAATTTAATCCTCTTTCTTCTTTCTCTTCTCTGTAGTACTTACTTCTGGTTCGACTTCGACGACAACCTCTGTTGGTTCTTGTGATGACCCCTCAAACAACATATTATCCTCGTATGGCCTAGCAATCTTCATTCCATAAATATAGGCTCTGTAGAGAGGGCTAAAGAATACTTGGCGTAGGAATCCAAAGGATTGTATAAACAAAGGCTGTGTAACATTCCACTTTGCATGGACAGCAAGCAAGGCCACTGTCTGGAATGCCAATGCTTTCAATGTCTTGTTGATCTCAGAAATATCATAATTTCGTACTGTAGTTTCGATTTCTCCTTCATTTCCTGTGCTGAAAAGAGATGCCTCGGGCTTATATTTCAACAAGTTCTGATCATTCTTAGCCATGATACGCTTCCAAATGTACAGAGAAGCAGCAAACTGGAAGATTATTGACAAGCCGAAAGCAATGCGAAGGGCATTGATTGCCCGTGGATCGGTCATTATTGGGTTTTTACCAAACTGCATCGCAATGATAGAGATTGCAAAGCCAACAAACCGATCAGCAGCGCTAAGTGTGACTGGCATGGGGTATAAAAATTTTTAGCATGAACAACATTGGAGACACTCCTTGAGCTCATCTCAAAAGTGCTCTGAACATTTTTACAGTGTGCTTAGAAATACAATGTCATAAAAGGATATCTAGTGCACATACATAAACTTAAGATTTCTTTTATAACCTATGATTGCTATCTGGCTTTTAAATAGAAAATATATTTATTGGAAATCTTTTTCAATTTTCTAAAAAGATTCCTTTGATTGTAACGCATTATGCAATAAAAGCATAAAGGAAGCAGAATGCCAACTAACTTGGACAAGAATACGGGTGCAGAACGCGGATCATACTTTATGTGATAACATTGAGCGGGGTGGTAGCAAAGTACCACAGGAATCACTTGAAGCACATTGGAATAATTGATTTTATTTGTGTTATATCTAGACAATTAACGGTTATATAGAAGAAATTAAATAACAGAAACATATTGATCTAGATTATGATATAAGCTGAATGTAAAGTCTAATAATTTCTAATGGATTTCTTTGTATGATGATCTTTTGTACAGCTACAAATTTCTAAGATTCAGATGAAGTTTATTATCATAATTGTTGCGCCCTTGTGACTACAACCTAAGGCTAGCTTGCCTAATGACTCAAATCCGGACAAACCCATCTGCTCCCAGTGAAGACTACGCCGGTTATAGACTAAATAGAAGCCCTGTTCCGAAAGAATCTTGTTATCACTAGTCCCATATTAGGACGAGGAGAATGATCCGCATTTTGTATTTTTGCTATGTTTTATTTGAAATTATATTTGTGTATCCTCTTTACTGACTTGTGAGTCTTATGTCTTTTTTTTACTAATGAGTACTTTCAAGTTCATTCCAATTTTGTATTTCTCATTAGGCACTCTCCATGACAGAATGTAATCACTGTTACGTGCTCCGTTCCAGAGTCCTCCGTAACTTCATTTTCCTTATTTAAGTTCTTTCTTAAAGGTAAGTTAGACATTTAGATTGGATAAAAATCTATTCGAAACTTAAATAATAAGAAGCTTCTAGAAATTTCTACAAAATGTGACTAATTCTGTCTTGGGAAGCTTAGAGTTAATACAGACCGTCCAGATTCCGGCGACAATCACATGCATAATAATTCCTTCATGTAATACTTCAATCAAAGCCTAATGTGTATATTTTACCGTCTTATCAAGGTATAACTGCCTGTTAGAGAAGTTTAATTATAAAAAATTAAACGTCTATATAACCAACAGGGTTATTGAATGCGTTAAATCACGTCACGGCCGTGGATAAAGTTATTATCCTATCAAAATATAGTTTATGTTCGTTTTTCAACCCTAGAAATACCAGCACCATATTGCATTGCCTTCTTTGGAATGAGTGATGATTCAACTAGTCCATATCTATGAAGAATATCTCTTAATATACTCTTGTTAGTAACACCAGAGCTGTTCTTCCTAATAAAATATGAAGAATCTAAGTAAAAAGTGAGTTTTATAAGAGATCTGTCCAAAAATGGAAATCTAGTCTCTATTCCCCAGTCTCCTATTACTCTATCATCTCTACATAGATTATGAGCAGATATTGTAAATAAGTCATAAAGCATGTGAATTCTAAAGTCTGGGAGAGTGGTGTCCTTTGAATACTCAGTACTTCTAGAATACTTGTTGTATCCTCCAAATACTTCATCAGCACCAGAACCAAGATAAAGTGTTTTACCGTAATTCCTTGCAGTTTTACCTGTAAAGTAGAGAACAGCACCAATATTAGAATGCATCTGGGTTGTTTTAGGCGATATTAGTAAGTTTATTCGATCACGATGCATTTTTATTTCATCCTCATACAAATCATTTTCAATAAGTATAAATCTATTTTTTATTGGCGTGAGTTTACAGAGTGCTTGATGTGATGCTCTTCCAGATCTTCTATCAAAGGAGTCTGGGAATGATGTGTTAACTAAGTAAATCGGTCTATCATTCAATGCTGTTAAATGCACAAAAAGGGCGACAAGGGTTGAGTCAACACCCCCACTGAACCCCACAACCAGGCCATCGTCTGGTAGACGTCTTTCTACAGCAGTTTTAAAGGTATTGATGACCAAATCAATAGGTTCTTTATATTTCTCTGGTATGCTTTGATTAAACTGGCTCGCCACTGGTAAACCATTTGAAATTGGATGAGTTATACCACAGCCGTGGGCGTAAGGTATATTGAAGTTTTTGACAAGTGGCAATAAACTGAAATATACTTGTAAAAAGGATGTTTCAGGCTTATAAATAGAAAATAGACACTTATGAGTAAAATCGTATATGTATATCTTCAGAGGATCTAGCTCTTCATGATAACCTAAAGATGAAAGGGTAAATGGAGTAAAAGATATTCCAAGACTTCTACGCCCTATATCATCCTTAAAGAAAACACACCACTCCGGGAGACTTATGGATATGGCAAACTCACCTTCTGACTGTGAAGCAGCAAGGTAGACCTGAATGGCAATGTAAATACTTCTATTATCAGGCCTTATGAACTTGTCTGGTATTTCTTCAGGTGAACAGGCTTTGCTATCATTACAGCAGATCTCAACAGGACCACTTGCAGAATCACGGTAGGTTACTGGGATGCCAACCTCTCGATGAACAGTAAATTGGCTCACCGAAGATGGTAAGTCATTATTAGCTGTTTTGTCTGCACAACTAAGCACTCTATCAACAATAGTTTTGATGTACAATGTATCACTTTCTGAGTCATTGTATATTTCTCCGTTATATTGCAGAATATACCCATTTCCAATAACTGGCTGGGATGTAGCGCCTCTAATGTAAAGAACACTGGAGGCAAAGAATCTTCCAAAGTAGTAGTCTTTGTGGAAGAAAGATGGTCCTCGTCTTTTCAAGAGTGGCACTATCTCTTCAAGCCTGGATTCTTCTTCTGACCAAAGAATACCACACATAAAGCGATAAAATTTTAATTTTACCATTGAATAAATTTACTGGGAATTATCAGGCTTTTTCATTCAGCTTGTACCGTGAGCCATGTCAACATACCTCTACTCTGGACTAGCTTATCTTCTGTCTCTTCAAGACACACAGCACTGCATTGATATTCAAAGGATATGCTCTCTAGCGACCTCTATACATGCTGTTTAGGTGTAGATCCAAATAAAGTCAGTTACCCAGATGTCCTTTGAGTGCTTTCCGTGGTACCCTGCCATCAGGTTATTATATCTTATCATTTAACTAACTTATTTTATTGTGCATCGTCAATAATACAATTATTCACAACTTGCACTTGAGGCTCTCGTATAGCGGATATGTACTGTAAGATTTGAAGCACGATACAGGCGCCATCACCTTGGAATCTAATAGGATGGCTCAGTGAATTGGATCACCAAGGACTTTGGTTATTTGTTGGGAACTGACAGCTTCGCCAGGAAGGCCGGATCTACCCAGGTTACCGCACAAAGTCACCAACCTGATGGTGTGTATCTATGCGTGCTTATCTCTACAATCCTTGTAGCCACCCGCCTGGTGCATAAAGTTCCAGCCCCCGTCCGATTTATTCATAGTTCCTCACTGCATCTGCATCAGGAGCGTCTTACCAAGCGTGTTTAGTTAGGCCACAACCTGTTTTTAAGGGTTTATCATTTGTCAATTCAGGTGCACCCCTGTCATTGTGTTCCCACTCTGGGTATTTCTTAATAACTTGAATTAGTCCTGGTGATATCCAGGCGGTGGTAGGGGCAACACCGTTATGGAAGAACCTCACCTTCTGGTCCCTGACAGAAAACACCCTACGGAGATAGAGAACTGTTGGTCCAGGCCATATAAGTGAGTAAACCCCCTTCGAGAATCAATGGATAGGGACATTCCCTGAACTGACGGTTTTGCTTGGCCACCCTCGCCGCCAAGTCAACCATTTCCGGTAGTTTAACGTCATTTCGGACATCATATAGAGTGTAAAATAATTTTATTAAACATTATTAAACATTTCCATTAGTTTTTTTGCCGAGCAGGCTTGAATTACGTCCACATGCTCTCCAGCGTCTTCTTAAGCGTAATTATCTGAATGTAGGTCTCGGTTATCCCAATGTCCTTCGAGTTATGTAATTTTTTATGTGCCCGGTTGCTCATTAAAAACGTATTTAAAATTATTTCGATAGCAAAGGCGCTTAGAAAACTTATTGGCTTTTACCAACTCGTCTAATTTTTCTTTCATTTTATCTGGTGGCGGACGATTTTTACTCCTAAAAAGTAGACACCTAGCTTCACTTGCTGTGAACTCTAATAATCCCCTTTTAAAAAAGTTTCTTACTAATCTTGCATATAAAATTTTCGGATTATCAATTGTATTTTTTAGTTTAAACATATCACTATTTTCACTAAAGGACTTTAAACAATAATATCTTACTTTCATCCCTCTCTTGTTAACTTCCCCGCATTCCCCACTAGCTATTAGATCTCTCATGTTGTTTTCCAATCTTTCGAGTGTAGGTCTACTTTTACCCGAATATAAATTATACCGTGCCTGGTTGAGTGTGAAAAAAGAGTTCCCATATTTTTTACTAAGACGATAAAGGAGATTTGGTATTTCAACAGTATCATCGTTAAGTGTGGCTTCAGTATTTAAAGGTATTGTAGTACTGCTCAAAGGAATAGTATCTTCACCTTCGGTTTTCATAATATTACTTATTGATATAATTGTATCATTATTAAGCTTAATAGTACTTGTCATAGATGTAACAGGATTTTTTAAAATTAGTTCAGTGTAATTCTCACTAATCAATGGGCTTTTACTATCATTTGTCTTTTTATCCTCTTGGGAAATCTCATTTATAATGTTATCATCATTTACTTTCAACATATTATCTTCCTCAGAACTCTGTGAATTAAAAATCTTTTTAAATATACTTCTTTTAAATTCTTCCAAACTATCGCTTAAATTAGTTATGTCTTGTCTTAGTTGTTTAATATCCTCCCTCAAATCTGATATTTCTTGACCAGAGGCTGTAGGCTCAATAGGCGTGTTATAAATATCAGTCGTTAGAGCCTCTTTTTTATCTTCCACAGCAACAAAATTATGAAAACCTGTGTATCCATTCCTTGGGCCACAATTACATAACCTAGGCATTTGTTGTATTTTAGAACATGCTATACTCGTTGCACTCGCATGTGCAATATTATTTCTAGCAATAATCTCACTATCTACACGCGTCTTTTTAATAATAAATTCTCTACTTATTCCAAAATCTTTACTATCTACTGAGATACCATCTTCACTAATTACTAAATCTCTTTTCACAAAATCTGGAAAACTCTTGCTTTCATAACTTCCTTCAGAAACGCCTGTCTTTAAACCCACAGGCTCATCATAATTTACAGATTCATATATTTCACTATCTGTGTTATTATTCAAGCTATTAGACATGAAACTACAATGTAAAGTATTTTTAACCAAATAGTCTGAATTTTGGCATACGTTAAGATCACTTGATGTGAATTTAACATTTTCTACAGTGCTAGCAGCTGGTACCGAAGAAATAGTACATATACTCATGTTACTACTATTCTCACCTGCCAGCTGCCCCTTTGAATCTCCTATGAGAGTGATTACCGAATTGAAATACTTGCCTTTAAGAAAAGCACCAAAAACGTCCTCTACCGAAATTGAACCTATGCTTTTGTCTCTGAGGTATGTTGGCCATCTCTTTACCTCAATGTCATATAATCTACGAATAATGCATTCCTCATCTGCTGAAAACTCCAGACCAAAGCCTCGCATAAATATTATAAGATCATCAAATGTGAAAATGGATGGAGACCATTTGGCCGCCGCATCAAGCACATAGTCAAGGCACCCAGGGCCGGTTAAACATGCCCCAAAATTAAACCGTCTGTTTTTCATCCAGTTCTCAGTGCGTACAAAGAAGAAACCATAAAGAATGCAATTATGCAAACGACCATGGAAATTTAAAGGATCCTGTGAAAAATTATAAAACCCATGAAGCAATCTGCTTACCTCGTCTTTGCAAGGTTTCCCATTTTTTGTCTTATACTTCTTACGTAGGCAATCCACAGCGTTGAAAGCTTCCTCATATTCCTTGTCTTCCATAAACAGGAAAATTTTTATGTTAGTTGCATAAAACTTAGTCTGGCTTAGAAAAGTAAAATTAGTCACATTATAACTGTTTAAAAAGTGATAAATGTGTTTATTTCAGGCTTAAGCGAGTTTCTATAGAACTCAAGAAATAATAATTAATGAAGATTGAGTAGATAACAGTTATAGGACATAGGTTGGTGTAATTTTTTTTTGCAAAATATTGGCAAATTTTCTTAATGAAAGCCAAGGACAAGCCAATCTTGTTTACAAATCATATGAGCATAGCTTATGTTTATTAAACACAAACAGAATTTGAAAGTCTACTAAATTCATAGAGCACATGGGTGCAGCTTATGCATACCCGGCACGAATAAAATGAGAAGGTCCACTAGTCTTTAATAAATTTAATTTTATAATTAATTTTTAATAACTTTATTTATGAGCTCTAGCACATTCTGAAGTTCTCCCTCTCCTTTTCTATATCTCCTTTGTTTTTATAACTTTCGTATTCCCTTTCTATACTCTTTTTGAACTCTAATAGCTTTGGATCATTACTAAGATTATCTTTAGACATCTTTTTTAATTTTATAGCGTTTTCGTGATAATACTCATTAAAAATTAAATCTCGTGCAATTTGATCACACATTCCCTTGTTGTTAAACTGGCCTATTTTACTTAGACCTTCTATATAGCTTAGCATAGACCTACCATTAAATATACTTGAACGTGGATGAAATAAAAGACGATGATAAAAGTAGTGTTCTCTGCGCATTGTTCTATCCCTCTTTTTAGTTAACGTGGAGAGTGATTCATAAATTTTCATTATACAAATCTTTGTGCTATATTTTAAATACGTTTTTGATTTAGGATTTACGTTGTTAATGAAAATATCTTCTAGAAATTGGTAACTATGGGTTGATATAGACCTTTTTTGTGTATACTCAATCCATTCTTGGGTTTTCTCCAAGTCTATAAGTATATTTTTATTGGTTAAACTAAACAATAGAGTAAGATACGATTTATCAGGAATGTGATTAAAAGATACCTTATTAAATATTTTAAAAAATACATTATGATTATACTTATCACTTTGCACTAGCTGACGAATTATGGCAAAAACATTTATAAATCCCTTTTCATGCACCTCAGTAATAATTGTATCGCTATGACTGTTATTCTTCTTCATCATTTTTATCCAAGTCGCAAACTCATATTTAATACGTAATGGATCAAAGTATAATCGACTATTTGTTTCAACATCTTTACTTTTCCCTATGTCATTAACCTGCCCAAGTTCTCTAGTAAACTTAGTAAGTGTATAGCATACATGAGACTTGTAATTCAAAACTTGTAATTCAAAATTTTGTTGTCGAGGAAAAAAGTGCTTCCTAAAAGAATTGCGAAATAAAAATATAGTATTATTGTCAAAACCTTTAAACACCTCAGGAATATCTAGCAAGCACGTATCAAATGTATCAAGTATGGTACAAAATATTCCAACCTTCCGATCGTCCCAGTATAAAATTAAATCCTCTAACAAATATTTTTTGTTAGAAATACCAATTCCTTTATACTGGTTTTTAATATCATTCTTAAATATTTCACATTGTTGTGAGTTAATTCCATCTCTATTAACCACAAACAAATAAAGCATCATACGTGTTTCTCTTTTGTATTCTCTCCTGGCATCTTTCAACATTTTCTCCTGTTCCTCTATAGTAAAACTATACCACATCTTCCATGTTAGAAAGACATACTCAAAATAGTCAGGCACATTACTTTTCATCATTGCTTCTACAAGCTTGACAACCGGTTCCTTAGTAATAACCAATTCCAATGAATAGTCAATATGCCCAAATATTGTTTCTATGAACTCCTTTTGATCTTCATTTGATAACTCCAGCTTGTTTTCCAGTAAAATAATTAATACCCGTATAAGTTGACTTGATGTGAGAAAAGAAAGAAAATGTGCTCCAAACCGTACTCTAATTGAGTCTGCAGTGATGAGAGGCGATGGAGAGCGAAGAAAATGATAAAGAAAAACAAAGTTAGAATATTCATAAGGGGAATCCTCAGCTGACTGAGGAACAACTAAACTATGAAATTCTTCTTCCATATCATATGGTCTATGTTCATTAATTGTTTCCTCTATAGGCATCTCTTCCGAGTTATTCGCCGATGAGTTCGACTCGCCTGATTCTTGTTCATTAATTGTTTCCTTTATAGGCATCCTTTCCGGGTTATTCGCTAACAAGTTCAACTCAGCTGATTCTTGTTCATTAATTATTTCCGTTATTCGCCTGTTATACTCAACTTCCGACAATCGCACCCCTGAACTCAAGTTCTGTCCCGTCTGTCTCATTTCCGTTATTAATTGTTCTATATCAGGTGTTTTTATTTCTCTTTGATGTACCCTCTCTTCTGGCTCACTACTTGTCGGTATTCCAAAGTTGTATAAACCCCCCATTATAGGATTGTTATATGGGTTATAATTACATGCTTCATTTCTATATGGCTGCTGTAATTCAGGGTATGCAGGTGGAAAAGGGTTGTACTGATATGCTGGTGCTTCAGTGTTAAAAGATCCTAACATCATAGGGTTGTTATACGCATTATAGCCATGCATTTCATTTCCATATGACTGTTGTAATGGTGGGTAGTTAGGTGCGGAAGAATTATTTTGATATATTGGTGCTGCAATGTTGAAAGACCCCCGCATTGCAGAGCCATTATATATGCCACTGGTACCCATTTCATTGTTATATGGTTGTAATCTTGGATATTCAGGTGCGACAGGGTTATACTGAACGTAGTGTTCAGAATCATACATATCTATGTTATTTTCTTCGTGTGAACTTGATGTGTTCCATGTTGCAACAAGTATCTTTACAGATACAATTATGTAAACTAATTTCCACCGTTTGAAAATCATTAATAACCTGGGGAAAATTTTCAACAATTTTATCAGGTTTTTTCTTTACATATTAACTAGATAATGAAATCTAAGGTATACATTGCTATAGGAGATAAGATAGTATGATGCGGGTGTGAGTTATTACATACAATGTTTGGCAGAGAGCAGCTAAGTTAATTATGTTTAATTGAATATTTACAAACCGAATTGGAAACTATTATAGAATTTTTTTGAATATTGATGTGGATTATTAAGAAGAACTTAATGATTATTAGAAATAAACCGTATAGTCAGTATAAAAACAACAATTAAAAATAAAGTTAAGTGTAGGATATTGAATTTAACGTTTTTGGTTTTTGCGGTGGTTATTTACATATTAGTAGTTTAAATTTGTTGTAAATTTCATAATGACATTTAAAAATACCGGTAAACTGTGTACGGCCAATGCCTTAACCAATATTGATAAGCAGACGCCAAACAACATTTAAATTAAATATATTGAGTTGGTGAATCTTTTAATATATTTCGTTTGTGCCAAACAGGTGTGAGCATTTTTGCATGCTCTTGTTCTGTCATAAACTGGCTTGTTTTTAATCTTGTTTAGACGTTTGGTGTCGCGGCAATATTCAAAAAATATACTTTCCAATGTCTTTTATATGGCCATAGTTGTTTCGATGTAAACTCAAATGAAATCAATTATGTAAATGCTTTTTGTAGTACCTAATTACTGGACTATTCAGTACCATCACATAAGATATAATGGATATTCTGCATTCATACTCTTGCCCGCGCTTATTTACAATTAAGTATGTACATGTCTTCTGTTTATATTGTCACTAATCAATCATGTGTTGTGACTCTTACTTTTATTGATATTAATATTATTTTTTCTTATTGTGTGTTAATATTGTTAAGCGATTCACCTGTACTTGCATATTTACTCTAATCCTGCTGTTTTTATTAGATACTATCTCCTGAATAGAGTATAAACGCATACGTGATAATGCTTTCAGCCTATACATAAAACAAGGCTTAAGATATGTGTAATAAATTTTTATATAAACTAACTATGTACAAATAAATCAAGTTATTTCACTTTTTGTTATTATTATTTTTACTAATTTTCTATAGCTTGTTTATTTACAAATATTTCTTTTGAATGTCAGTTTATATGCAAAACAAATACCAACCCTGAATGTTAAAGATTGGAAGTCTCAGGGCAATTTTTCCATTACTGTTGGCAATTTGCGGTGCTGTAAATGTAAAAACAATTCTGTTTAAAAACTCTAACCCACGGACAGCAAATGTCATTTTTAGTGATCCGATTATAGTAGAAAATATCTTTTTATCAAAAAAGGTTAATAATGATACTTCAGTGGACGTAGAGGCACTTAGCAATAAAATTATTAAGCCATCAGATTACATGGAGAAGGTAAAGAATGCAGGGACGGTTGATGATCCTAAGTCAGCATACTATCGTGATGCAACCATTGGAGAATGTACTATAGATCTTTCAGATATAAAGTTTCTAGAGGACACTATCTATGGGTTTAAGGTTCAGTTGTTCAAGAATGGTGGTGAACTATACTCAGAGACATTTGTATATAGTGATGGGAAGTTAATGTATACGCAAGAGCGCAAGAATAGAAGTTGGTATATGAATATTTGGGTTTGGTGCACTTTACTGTCGATGATTGTAATATTTCTTGTTGTTGCCAGAATATGTGTTCGGCGTAAATAAATGTTCTTCTTTTAATAAGTATTTCTATATCGCTTCTAAAGGTAGTAACAAATGTGTAATATAAAACAACTTCTAATGATTTTTACCTATTGAGTATCATTATGCACATAATTTAATATGTTGACAGAGCTTAAAATAAAACAAATTTGTTAAAAGTTATTAGATTTTTTTATATTAAGCAAGGGTGAGCTACGTTTAGATCCTCCTGTTCTTTAACGCCTTCTTAAATACAATTGTCTAAATCTGAATGTAAGCCTTAACAAACACGTACCAATTGAATAAATGTAAATAAAGATAAATACTCTATTAAAATAATGATAAATCCATTTGGAGTTAATTATAGTTTATGTCTCTTTTGTGGCCTCGGAAAAAAGCTTTTAGAGTTCCTCTTGTACTTCACCAACATCTAGTCTTACGGTAATCGCCTCAACGTCTCCACCCTAAATATGTTCACACCAGTATTTAAAAGAAATGCTTTCAAGCGCTTTCTATATATCACTGGTTGTCTAAATGTACGTCTCAACAGAGTTGGTCAACCTAAACTCTCTTAAATACTGCGTATGATAATTGGTTACCGCAATATCATACAAAAACAACTGAATAATTTTATTATACCAAAATTTTAATAATGTTTAACTTTCAGCGGTTATTGCACAATTTCAGCTTTTTTATTCTTCCTTTTTAATAACTCAAAATACTCATGAAGTACTCGATAATTTGACTCCGACATATACGTAAACGCATTAATTTCATTAATTGAATACATATACTTAATGTACTCATTCTCGGACTCGAGTATAGACCCTGCACACAATATACCATTCTTTATTAATAATATATTGCCGGCATCAGTGAGCTTATTTACAAATTCAGTTGAGAAAAAAACAGCCCCTTGATTTATAAGCTGGTTAAACTCATCCAAGTCACTGGGTTGAAAAAGCTTTCTCCCATTAATAGATATTATTCCCGTTTTATAATCCGCCTTCATCTTAACTTCCATCCTCTGAGAAACCTCTTCATACAAATCACTACTAAGCCTGTAGTTTCCCCTTTTAGATGTGAGAATGCTAGGCGCTCCTTTTGTAGCAAGGTACACCTCCGTCTCAGAGGCTATGAAATCTTTCAAAGGGAGTACACCACCTCCCTCATAATATGAACCTTTGTACATAAAATCATCCAAATACACCAGGCGGGGTTTTCTTAGGAATACTTTATCAGTTTCCAAGATATATGGAATTGCTCCCTGCGTTGTTGCAATTACGTAGTCCGGATCGTATAGTTTGGCCGTTGGCTCCATGAGGAGTCTTTACAAATTTTTTAATATTTTCACCGCTGGGTCTATTTATGGAATAATCTTTCTATTCTCTTGTTATCGCAAGGAACTACCTTAGAATAGATTCATAGTTTTTATAACCGGATTTATTAATGTTTCCTAGTCATCTTAAGATGAAGGATGTAGAATAAATGCATTAAAATAGACTATTCAATTCTATTTGAATAGATTGACATGATCTATGTATAGATGCTTTAGCTTTAGACTAGGATGTCTTAAATGTTATCAAGATACTTAACATAAATGAAGGAAGGCATAATTTTATGTTAAAAAAGATAACTTAAATAAATTTAGTTTTATTGCAACTTTTAATAGTACCTTTCAAAAAATTCATAAAGAAATATATCAAAATCTACTCTTTTGTATGCTTCAAATACTTTCTTTGTAACATTTTTTTCATTTAAGAAGATTTATTATTGAATTTTCCATTAGAAGTAAATTAGTTCATTTCAAAAAACGTCATTCTACTGTCAAACATTATAGGGCCAATAAAGGGGTCATCTCAACCCCAGGCACACGTTTATCCTCTTATATTAAAAAGGATAGATAGATTCTTTTCCCAAGTTATTTCTGCAGTTCAAAACCCTAAAGATCCAAATTCTTTTAAGCAAAATCAACGATATTCACAATTGTA
>JALPMT010000920.1:3531-23941 GCA_024243955.1 Pancytospora epiphaga
GGGCAGCTGTGGTATATTTTTTATATATTTTTAATTTTTGATTGATTGATTTTTGACGTTTATTTTAATAAAAATTTATAAATTAATTTTCTTGTTATGTTTGAAAATTTTTAGATTTCATAATTTCTAACTTGAAGATGATATTTCTTCATTCGGTCATAACAAGGTAGAGTTAGACATTATTGTTTTATGTGTGCAAGCAAGGCAATAGATATCTTCTTAAATAAGATCTGGGTTGTGATATGACAGCTACTTCTTGAATTTGGAAGTCCTGAGACTTTTTGTTCTGTACAAACAATATTTATTTCAAAACTAATTTGAATTTATTTTTCTGTAAAGCATTCCGACAAGATTAAGACAAGCTGACTTAGAGTAAAAAATAATATGTGTATTTTCAATAAATTTATTTATTTAATAATATTGGGAAAGCGATGTTTGTATTCTTTACATATCTAATGGCATCAATATTTCAAAGATCTTTTAAAGAGTTAATCTCTTTTCATGTCTCTTTATGATCAAAAGTCAAAGAGAATAATATTAGTTGTTAAGGCTTCTTATTACTTTCATATGACCTGTTTGATTTTAGTAGGTTACGTTCTAATCACATTTTGTAAAATAACATCAAGGAATATTACATTATGACGTTGTGATAAAAATGCATATTATTTGTGCAAGTAAAGAATAAAATAACTCATATCAAATTCTTTCCTTTATTTATTTATTTTTGTTAAGTAAAATCTTAAAGAAGAATTTGCTTTGATATTAAAATAAATTTAGTCGTTTAACGCCGCTTTATTAATATTGTTGCTATAGCCTTGTCGAATGCAGCTGGTCGTTATTGTAGAATAACACGGGTAAAAGTTTTACAGACGAATTAATGCCACAACTGGTTAACAGTTGTTATAATAGAAATGAGTCTTAATTACAACAAAACTTACTAGAAATATTAAACTTTTTCACTCGGTTTATAACAGGTAGGCATGAGCTACCCCTTTGTGATAGTACAACTTTTAATTACATAAAAACCCTTGAAAAACAGCTTTTTACAGTTCTAATCTCTTATTTTTCTGTGTATAGAAATTGAAGCTGTTATTATAAAATAAAATTTAAAAAAAGTCCCAGGTCGGAAAAAACCACTACCCAAAGCCATTTATAAGACAATAAAGGCTTTATAAGCCTATTCATACGGTTGATTGCCTTATTTATTCTTTTAGTGTAAAATTTACAAATTTTTACTCCCTACAATGTTTGAGCTTGAAATTGAAAATACTGCAGATAACAAGGGTTTCGCCTCGGAGAGGATCGGCATGTTACGTAAGATAGTGGACTGTCTATCAGATTTCAGAGATCAGATGACTGTAAGGGTAACTAACAAGGGTCTGACAATACAAATCATGGATTCTTCTCACGCTGCTATGATTGACATCTTCATGTCTGGTGAAATGTTTAGTAAATTCCGTTGCGACAGGGAAATTCTTTTAGGAATCGAAATTAAGACTTTTCAAGCTGTTCTTCGAAATCTTACTTTGGATGACTCTAGTCTTCTAAAGATGTCGAGCGAGGACACGCCTGATAAGTTACTCATTGAATATTCCGCGGATAATTCGAAATACGAGGCGATATTATGTTTACGTAATGTAACCAGTGATTGTTACACACTTCCTAATATTGATTACCACTCCGTTGTTAGAATGCCTAGTGAACAGTTTAGGACGATTTCTAGGAACGTTGGGGCATTTGGAGAGTATATTAGCCTGTCAGTAGACAAGGAGCAGATGATATTTGAACAAGTAGGCGACAAAATCAAGAATGCCATGACGATCGCCTCAGACAGATCATCTGTAACCGTGGATTCGGTAGAACCAGTGAAAATAGAGGTCGGAATGAAGTATATTAACATGATAAACAAAATTTCATCTTTAAGCACCAAACTCACAGTAAGTCTCGAGGCAAGCGTACCAGTTTTCTTTGAGATTAAACTGTGTGAGACACTTGGGCAAATTTGCATGTATGTGGCACCTAAGGCTGATAATTAAAGGGTTATTTTTAATGTTCATGTGTTATTTTGTTAACTTTACAATATGCTTTGTTATAGTTGTAGCTGTTTTTCTTATAAAGTTTCTATAAGTAAGGGCACCTTATAAGATAACAGCTCTGTGTTTTCAGTTAATAAACTTACAAGGAATAATAAATTGAGTACTTTCCAGCATGGGAATATGTAGATAGAGTCCATATTCATTAAATTGTACCAGATTGAAAGTATCCACCTTGATAAATGGATCTATTTAATACCTCTTCTTAGGGTTAGGATGGGTGGTATAAATGCCACTCGATCTTCTGTGATACGTTTGGGTGTAGCACCTCATTCAACGAATTTCGGAAGTAAGTAAATTTTGTGATCACTAGCAATAGTGGCGCAAGATGCCCGCGGTAGAGGTTTGCTGAGGAGTCCACAAAGCAAGTCAAGACTCTTGACGAGCGCCCAAACGAGCAAAGCCAAAGTTTACCTTGAGATCAGGTAGAGATATTTTATAATTAAACAAAGTTTAAATCCAGACGATTGTGCACAAGAAGACATTGGAGAGCATATCTTTTGAATATTGACGCGATGCCGAGCGCTTTGACGAGACCGAGAACAAGTCAGTCCAGAGCTGAGAGCACGTGGACGTGGACGTGGACGTAGCTCAAGTTCGCCAGATATAAACTAGCTGAAAAGTCTAATAACTCTCAATGAATTTATTTTAAACTTAAGTTAATTGCCGGTAATACCCTTTACACAACACTTATAATATCCAGTTGTTCTTAAGAATCGTATACTACCCCAATCCCGTATATAAACCCATCTTCATCGTAAGTACTATTGAAATTAACGGTGATGTTCTCAGTTAGTTTCTCATCCCATTCAAATCCAAGGCGTAGGCTCTGATCAATGGTGAGCTTTAGATCAGATTTGTAATTCCTAAGTCTAGCACCGGCAGCCGTATGAAAATTTGAAGAATCTCTCGTAATTTCCAAACCAACATCAAGCTTCTTAAAACACCTGCGGTATATACTGGCAGTTACCATATTGAACCGCTGTAAACTCAAACAAAAAACAGAGTTGTCTCCTTCTATCCGGGAAGAAGCACTCAACCCAATATCACCGTTAACGCCAACAACCTCAAAGCCTAGACAAACTCTACCAAGAGATCGCCAGTAATTAAAAACGTATATTAAATTAGAAGTATATAGAGTAGGACTGATGATCTTAAAGCCTATGTTGAAGAATACACTGTTGTACATAGATTCTAACTGTGAATACACTTCTTTTCGTGCTGAAACAATAGAATGAAGCTTAGTAGTAATTGGGCCATGAGACATTGAAGATCTAAACTGGTAATTTCTGTCAGTATCGAAGCAGAACTGGAATACGGAACTGGGAAAGGAAAATGTGGTGAAAACTTGAGGAACAAGAGATGCACCAGTTTTTATTGTTGTAAGCTGTAGGAATGGGGTTAATGTCCTGGTTATTTCACATTTGATTCCATTATATTTTTGAGTTGTAGTAAGGTCTGCTATGACACTATTCCGTGTATCGTAGCTTGTTAACAAGGGAACCTTCTTATAATTCCAGATCTTCCAGAATTTCAAAGCCATTTGAAGGCCTTGAATTTTACTGGGAATATTTTGGGGGGTTTTGAAATATAGAAAAATAGAGAGTTATTTATAATTTAAAAATAAAATAAATTTATTGGGGGTTATTAGACTTTTTTATTTTGTTTGTACCGAGCAGGCTTGAGTTACGTCAAAAGATGTTATAAGCTGTGGGTTTTATAAAGATAGAATAAATAAGACGGGATATTTGTTTACTGAACTATTTTTGATTATTATTTCGCGTTGAAAACATGTGTGCTTTTCTGCTGTCGACATTAACTAGCTTTGTGATTATAGATTTGCACTTGTAATGAAAAGATAAATGAATTTGTGTTGTAAAGTAATTACATACTAAGGAAAACAATACTTGATTTTTCACATGGCAATTTATTATTCTACGGTAAAATCTTACATTAAATTCTTTCCATACAATGCCATTAATTTTTGAAGTAGCGTTGCTATGGCCTACAGCTATTTGCGTTAATATTAAACACATAAAAATATGAAAATGTAGTTATTTTACCATTGATAATGTCTACCTTAACTTATAACAAGATTACTTGATATGTCTATCTTTTAATAACTCTTTTCTTCCAAAGAGGATAAAAATGTAACATAAAAATTAAAAATAAATGTTGTCGGATTCCAATGTAGATTTATTAAGTTGTTTTGCATTGTCGGTCATTTATAAGATGAAAATATGAAAGTTTTATGATAAGAAAGGAAAGAAATCTACAACAAAATTAGTTTATTTAAAAACCTATAACAACTAAAACACACAATTAGTATCACTCGTGTTTCGATGGTATCATCCTTTGATTCAATAACAATCGTGCCTTTAGACTTATGATAGTTACTGTAAGTTCTATATAGAAAAAAGTAACCACAATAATAGCTGGGAATCTGAACACAAACATTGTTGGAACGTACGGAATACTAAAAATAAATGCAAGATGTGTGACAATAAAGACGAATGTGAACAACAACATGGTTGCCATGGCATAAAATTTCCTCGTTAGCTTAAGATTCTCAAGCATGGCTGTATGGATAAAATTTTATTTGGGGCTTTTTCATATCAAGGCGTGAGGTATATTATTTCTTTGATTTATACTTTATATGTAGAGTAAAATCATCCACT
The DNA here is from genome assembly GCA_024243955.1 of Pancytospora epiphaga. Lineage (NCBI taxonomy): Eukaryota > Fungi > Microsporidia > Pancytospora > Pancytospora epiphaga. The sequence goes on from JALPMT010000920.1 coordinate 8,303, forward strand.
AACCACATTGTCAAGAATAATCCCAACAATAGTAGACATTAAACTAAAAAATCAGTCATAAGGTTTAATGATATACTATAAAATTATATAATTCAATATATTACAAAACACTAAGCCTAGAAACAGCCTTGTATTGTCTCTTTATCAACAGCCAACTTCATAAATTAAATTTAAAAAGCCTTTTATTTTTGTTGCAAACAGACAACCTTGCGTTTTTTTACTTAAATTCTAGAGCCTTTATAATAACTTTATCTTGAGAATAATAGACAACATAAATCATATTAATAAATTTACACTCAGTTAATTTGTAGAAATTAAAACATTATCAACCATAAATAAGCACTACATCATATAAAAACATTAACATCGCCCCATCTGTTCTATCATAAAGATAAATTACCCCAGCATTTAGCCAACATTACTTGAAAAGCTATATAAAAAATTCTTTCCAGTTAAAAGGTATTTTATAGGTTTTCCATAGATTTTATAAGTATTTTCTTTATGAATTATAATACCGTTGTCCACAGAAAGCTTAACATCAAATTCTATGAATTTATAAATAATCAATGTTTTATAAAAACCACACTGCCCTTCCTTTATATGAAAGGGTTTTTTGATTAAATAAGATTCACTCTTTACAATGATATCCTGAGAAACATTAAAATCAGAAAACTCTTCATAACCAAGGATCCCCTCCTTTACTAAGAATTTCTCTGTTTTAAAATAGTTAATAAGCAGAATACGCTCACTTCTATCATTATACTTGTAAAAAATATTCCTGTTGCTATCATTGCTCTCCTCACTTAAATATGGCATTTTGTCACAGCTATGAGGCTCTAAACTAGCAATACATTGGCAACAGCTCTCACAGGTAACATTTTGTTGGCATTCTGAAGCTGTAATTTTATAGCTTCCAACACGAGCCATCTCTGGACACTTTTCTACGCTAGGATAAGTAATAGGAACTATTATGTACTTCTTTCGTGGCATATAATTTGTATTTACGTACTTTATCTCTAAATAATCATATTCAATCTCCTGGCTTGTCTCAATCACCTCGCCCTCATACGCTACCCTCATAACACATATTAGAATGGCATGCTATTTAGATACGTCAATGTTTATATCAACAATGTAATGAATATACTAGAAGATATGATAACTTCATAGTCCTACGTCTGAACATTAGCAGTAGTCAACGTTCATATAGACTCTCCTCAGGACGGAGACGCAGTAATCACCGTAAAACTGGATGCCGGACCAGAGGAGTCCCAGAAACTTCTTCATAAGGCAATAAAAAGAATTTAACCCCAAATCAACCTTTAATAAATTTATTATTTCTTAGACTTTCTATGTGTTTGTTCGACAAATATTGTTTAAAAATAGAAAATAAAGTTGAAATTTAGTTAAAACCACACCACTCAATAACAACACATTATTATTCTTGATAAGCATATTTTATTAATCATTCTACTCTGTTTTCTAAATCTATAGCCTTATACCCCTTGCTCTTTTTCAACCTTATGTCCTTCAAATCCTGTCTATCAACATGAACCTTCCCTATCCTTTCTTTAAGACCAGTCTTTTCTACATTCTTCTTCTTCTTAGTCTTCTTCTCTCCCAAAGCTGCCTTCCATAATTCATCTCCACAATAAAACTCCGTTTCCATCTCTAATTCAAAATACGGGCCAATATCCTCAACACTGAGATCATTCATTACACGTACAAACTTAAGTGTGTATATCTCTCCGCTTTTGGAGAATATCCAGGCATATCGTATTCCCCTGAGATTAACCTCATGTGTCTGTTGGCTAAATAAGTCCATAATCATATTTTCCAATCTTTCATTTCCAATATTAATAAAAAGTAGAAAATATTTCACAGAAATCTCAGCTGGTACTGCCGAAAAATCAGTTGATGAAAGCGCTTTGAGAACTTTAAAATTAACTAATTCTAGAAATTGTGAGTCGTAGGTGCGTCCAATAGCAAGAGAACTTCCACCTTCCTTCATTGATATAAAAAACGAGGACTTTTTCTTTTTCATAAGCTTCAATGTTCTGTCTGGATCTGTATGCGCGTTAAAATCTTCAGAGACACTCATAGAATCTCCCCGTATGCCCAAAAGCTCTGTGACAGCCTTTGGTGTTTTCTTAGCAATGCTGAGCAGAGTTTTACGAGTTGTAGAGTTCTTAGACTGCGTCATTCGTACGAGTTGAAAATTGTAAAAAATTTTAAAGCTGAAAACGACAAATTTAGAAGCAGAAATATTTATGAAAGTGTAAAGTTCTACCGAGCACAGTTATTTGACAAACGCTAAACATTTTTATTGCCTGTGTGTTTGTTCAAGAAGATTTACAACAGGACTACCTTCTTGACGAGACCGGGGACAAGCCAGTCCAGAGCAGGAGCGTGTTGACATAGCTCAAGCCTGCTCGGTACAAACTGAATGAAAAAGTCTAATAACCCTTAATAAATTTAAAATTGTAATTTTATATTCTAATGATGCATTGTTTAGCAGTTATTTTTGATAAAAAAATTATTGCCCCGTAAATGACTCAGAATTTTTCACATATCAACCAAGTTCCACAGAGCACCGCGTTGATAGATATTGCTTTCAGTAAGACCAACAGAAAGACTCCAACGATAGTTCGTGCTAAATACGAAATACATAGAATCCGTAGTTTTTATATAAGAAAAATAAAATTTACAGCTGAGACTCTCACGAACAAGCTTGACGGTATTTTGAAGGAGTTCCCAGTTTTAGAAGACATTCACCCGTTCTACTCGGACATGATCGGGATATTGTACGACAAGGACCATTACAAGATATCCCTTGGACAGGTCAGTTCTGCGAAGCACCGTATAGAAACTATTGCGAAGGAAAATACAAGACTATTAAAATATGCAGACTCGTTATATAGATGCAAGGAGCTGAAGAAAGCGACACTTGGTCGAATGGCAACTGCAGTTAAAAAACTAGGAGAGTCTTTTACGTATCTTGAAGAAGTGAGACAGCATATGTCTCGGTTGCCTTCAGTTGATACTGGAGCTCGAACGCTTGTGATTTGTGGCTTTCCGAATGTTGGTAAAAGTTCCTTTATGAATGCTATATCAAGAGCCCATGTAGATGTGCAGCCATATGCTTTTACAACGAAGAGTATTTTTCTGGGGCATTTTGAACACGAGAATCTGAGATGGCAGGTTTTAGACACGCCTGGAATATTAGATCATCCTTTGTCTGACCGTAGCTCCGTAGAGATGTTGACTATAGCTGCACTTGCCCATTTAAAATCTGCGGTTCTTTTCTTCATGGATTTGAGTGAGACATGTGGCCATACTGTTGAGGAGCAGCTTTCTCTTTATAGGAATTTGGCACCTTTGCTAAATTTACAAATTTTGATTGTATTTTCTAAGGCTGATTTGACTAAGCTTGCTGATGTTTCGAATGAGAATCTTAGAGTATTTTTAGAAGACAAGAAGTATTTAGAAATGAGTGTTGCTGATGGGTATAATATCACGGAGGTAAAAGAAACTATTTGTGGGATGTTGCTTAATGAGCGTATTGCGGAGAAACAGGGCAGGATGGATGATCTTGCTACACGTATTAGACCTGTTGTTCCCTTTAGAGTAAATGACAAGTACGATGGTGTTCATTTGGGAACTAGTCCCTTTATAGGTCTTCATGAGAATGAAACATACTATTGTGACAATAAGTATGATGTAATTCCAGAGATTTACAATGGTAAAAACATTAGTGATTTTATTGACGTAAATATAACACAGAAGGTTGATGAGGTAGCCAAACTGGTTGATGGAGACACACTGAGGAGATATGATATTATGGGCCGGGAGGAAAGGGAAATGTATGCAGCTTGCAACAATGCAAGGATAGCAGCGACTATGCGTGCGAACCTTGCTAGACGTGCATCTATGCCTCAGAGTTGGAAGAATAAAATAAATAGCCGAGGAGAGTTGATAGCTGATAATCCGGTGGTTACGCCGGTTGTAAAAGTTGAAAGGCCATCCCACAACAAGAAGGTATCTTCTGATTATGGGGTACGTCACTTTGACATGAAGCCTAAGCATTCATTCAGACCGAAGAGTGGAAGGACTTCTAAGAGATGATTTAGATTCAGAATATTAATAAAGTGGATTTACAAAGGATAAAATGGTAATTTTGTAGAAAATTGAAACAAAATAAGAAATTATTTGTGTGTTTTTTTTTATATTTTTGTTAATAATTTTGTTTTAGTCTTTTATTCTTTCTTTTTGTAAAACTTTTATATTCTTATTTTGACATTGGGATAACTGAGTCTTATATTCAGATTATTGATGACTATATAGAAGACGTTGGAGAGGATATCCTTTGAATATCGACGCGGTGCTGAGCGCCTTGACGAGACCGAGGACAAGCCAGTCCAGAGCACGTGGACGTGGACGTAGCTTAACCCAGTCCGGTACAAACTAACTGAAAAAGTTTAATAACCTTCAATAAATTTATTATTTTATTAAACTTTACAGACAATACAACTATTTACAACTTGCATTTAAGACTTCCGTGTAATGACTCTTAGTAAATTTGTTGTTTAACACTGCTTTATTAATATTTTTGATGTAGCTTTATTGTTTACAGCTACTTAACAGCTAGTTGTTATTGTAGAATAACATAGGTAAAAGCTTTACAGATGACTTAAAGACACACCTAATTAACAGTTGTTATAATAGAAATGGGTCTTGATTACGGCGAAATTCATTTTGTTTTACCCGATATTTGAACTAACATGTGAGTATTTAAAAGGGCGTTCAGTAATTACAAAATGATAAATACAAGAAATTACTGTCGATACAAAATTTTAGCTTTCCTTTTTAAGTAGGTTAAAGGATATGACAACAACTAAACATAAATATGAAAAGAATAATAGGCAGGAAATGTTTTTCTATAGCGACATGAAATGGAGAAATAATAAGTTATTGTAGAAATTATTAGAAAAGACATGACAAACTCTTCTGTAATCTACATCAAAATGATTTATGGTTATATAAAAACACTTGATAGCATTCTTTTTAAATACTAACATACAAGTCAGTCATCTACCATAGTATACACAGATTATCACTGTAGAATTGGAGACTAGAGAGTAATCAAAATGTAGGCTTAAACTCCTTTCTAAAATAATGAAATTAGCATAAACTGAGTATATATTTATTTTATTTTACTTAAAGTCAAGGAGCATTGGAATAACCGAGTCTTATATTTATACAATCGTGCTTACAATGACACTAGAGAGCATATCCTTCTAATATCGACGCGGTGCCAAGCGCTTTGACGCGACAAAGAACAGGCCTGTCCAGAGCAGGAGCACACGAACGTAGCTCAAGCCTGCTCAGTATAAACTAACTGAAAAATCTATAATAACCCTCAATAAATTTATTTTATAACCCCCATTAGATTCATCTATTTTGTTATATTCGCTTAATTAAAATATGTCCTTCTTTGATTATATTATGTTACCACTCTATCCCATGTCATTATATCATGTACTCATACAGCTGTCTAAACAGATTTGAAATTATGTTAGTAAAGTTCCATTCGATCTGTGCTAGCTTGAAACTCCTGTTTCTACTGAACTTATGTGGTTGCATAAGCAGCAATACCTTCATTTAATATGATTAGTCTGTTTATTAGTGTCATCATCAATCAAATCATAATTAATATTGTATTATGTCTTTCTCAATCCGATGACACAGGACGGTGTGGTAACAAAGTCCCATAGAAGACACTTAAAAGACAACAGGATGTTTGATTTTGCTTAAGTCTTTATCTAAACAACCAATGGCTTCATAGAAGACACTGGAGAGCACACCCTTCAAATATCGGCACAGCGTTTGACGCCTCAAAGAGATTGAAGATAAGTCAATCCATAGTAGTGAGCATATGGGCATAGCTCGGGCCTGCCCGGGACAAGCCCAATGGAAAAGTCTAATGATCTTGAATAAATTTATTATATGTCTTTCTTGTAGAGTATACTCAACTATACTCAACGCCTTTTAAAATATAGCAAAAGAATTGCCCTAATGGTGTTAAGTGAAAGTTGTACTTCAGAAGATAGCGAAAATAATAACGAAAGGATAAGTGAGGAAATACGTGAGAAGGAAGAGCCAAGCATGGCCGAGTCGACCAAGACTCCACATAGTACTGCTGGGGATGAAAAATCAAGTAATATGAAGGGTGTCTGTGAGGAGCACTCTGAATATAAGCTAGGATGTGCAAAATGTTTAACTAAAAAGGACGTGTTCAATAAGGCCACCTACACAAGCGAGAATGAATATGTTTGGTCGCTAGGCCCACCAACGGGAAACATAGGAAACTATGCTACCATGAGTGATCTGGAAGAGGGCGAAGAAGATGAATGCAAAAGAGGATACATAGAGGCTCATAAAAATATAATGCTTAAGCATTTAGGCTATAGTATATTTATATTTTTGAGACAGGGGATATTCTATAGGTTGCTCTTCCCAGTGGAGTCTATCAACTGTCACAGTCGGTTTCTTAGGGAATCTCCCTTGAGCTACTCCAACAAGCCCTTGTTCATTCCGGGCTGGCTGGAGTGTGCCATGCGAATGCTTTTTATCAAAGATTTGAGGCAACACGGGATTTTCAGAGTCAACTCGACGATCCAACGTGTCAAAGATGTACAGTCAATTGTAAATGATATTGTTGAAGGAAGAATGGAGGAACACAGGGGCATTAGAATGCTTATAAACAATTTTGATACTATAGACATTGCAGAAACCTACAAGCAGCTTCTTCGTTCTTTCAATACCACGGTGATATCATACAAGTACTTTTCAACAATTAAAGCAATCCAGAAAATTGAGAATGAAAGTGAAAAGGTTATTTGTACAAGGGCGTTTTTATACTCATTGCCGTCATTAAACAGGGCTATTCTTGAAAGCAATGCACGTTTAGTTCATATTTTGGTTGCTAAGATGAAGTACGAATTAAATAACAAGCAGATGAACTTGGAAGGTATGAGCAAGGTGATGATGCCGTGTCTGATGTTAAAATCAGATGATAATATTGCTATTGAGGATATTTTAGTGTTTGCAGAATTTATTCATTTTTTACTGAAAAACTTTATCACTTTAATACGCATATGAGATAGTTTCACAAGCTTTTATAGGAATAAAATAACTTTATTAAGATAGACCTTTTATTATTTATACTATGTGTCTTAAGCTTCTTTCCTTTCATATCCTAAAATGTAAAACTTTCATATTCCTATTTTAGGAATGACCGACGACTTAATAAATCTACATTGGAATCAAACACTATAAATTCAATACACATGCTTCTCCTCTGGGTTGGTGTACTCATAGTCTTAATAATTGGTGTATTCATAGTCTTAATAATTGGTGTATTCATAGTCTTAATAATATTTAAAAGATGTCCAAAGGACGTTTAAAAGATATGATATGATGAGCAAGTCAACTTAATGTAAGTTTGTTAAATTCTAACGTAGATTTATTAAAGTCATATTTTTGTCAGTTATTCCTAAAATAGCTATTGTTGTAAAACTTAATATTAAAAAACGTAAGGTTATTGTTACCGAGATTTCTACCCTGGCAACGTAGTCTGTTAATCCTCACCCGAGTATTGTTATTCTCTGACAAGTTTATCTAGTCTAAGTTTTCGTTTGCTTTAATAAAGTCGTTTATCATCAAGAATCTCTTAGGTTAAATTAAATTCCTTTGAAACCTCTAAAAAATATTGTTGCAAGAGTTATTCCAACGTCCCTGCAACAGCTATGTAGCTACAACGGAGCTGAATCATTATTGCTATCTTATGTCGACATACAGAAAATAATGCATCAAAATTGTATTTACCCATATCCTTTGCTTCTACAATATCCTTATTAGCCTGTAATTCTCCACTTCTATTAATATCATCTTTTCTTATCGTCTATTATTACTGCTGGGACAAGGCACTGCCCAACATGAGGGGCTATTTATTTAAGTAGAATATCAGGCGGTGGTTGGTACTGGACCAACACCTATAATATTCAAGCCAGAGTGCTGAAATGAGCTTTGGAGTCCATATTTTCAAGACTTTCAAAGGCATTTTAGAGAAAGGAGATAGCGAGAGACCTGAGGTGGCGATTAGGGACAGGGCAAACGAGCTCACCAGGAAGGCTCGAGAGTATGTATGGATACTTAAAAATTATAAAAGATACTTTTCAGATAATTTGCCTATAGGGTAACTGTAGCGATACATATCGACTACAAATGTGACAATGCATATGAATTATACTTTACCAATAGAAAAACCAATAAGTAACCTTACAAGCAAAAAAAACAACCCGACAACAGCAACTCACCCAAATATTCTATAAAATTCATCTAAGTCTATAAATTCTGTTCCTATCAAATCAAACAGCTTCAGTTGGTTCTTTAAAGGTATCCTTAGCTTTTCTAAAGCCTCTTGAACACTCCTCCGTGAAATGTGTCCCTCTGAACCAGAAAGGAAACCAAAGACCTCATTCAAATTCTCTATAGGCTTCTTATCGCCATATTGTATTTGATAGTCAGGGTGAACTACAGGCCCTGTGACGTTCTTACTAAGCGGCTTCCTATGCTGCTTATAGCAATGCATCTTGTATTCCATATAAGCTACAAACTCTGATTCCTTGTCCTTATCCATGTTGAATGGTTCACATCTTCTTAGAAATTTTTATAAGTAAATTACCGTTGACGTAGCTATAAAAGAACACGTAAATAAATTTTTACCTTTGCCATGATTTACTACAATAATTACCCATGCTTAGATTACATCACAACAAATACCGATCAATGGCTGATACACCTCGACGAGACTAAGGGCAACTTCTGAATAATTGTATTGTCTGTAGAGTTTAAATATAAAATAAAATAAATTTATTTTATTTTATTATTAGACTTTTTCTATGTCGGGTAAGCTTGAGCTACGTCCACGTATACGTGCTCTAGACTGACTTGTCCTCGGTCTCGTCGATATTCGAAGGATATGCTCTCCAAGGTCTTCTATATAGTCATCAATAATCTGAATGTAAGACTCAGTCATCCCAATGTCCTTCGAGTTGACGATGCAATAAATTAGTTAGTACGTCAATTTTTATTAAAGTTTTTAAACTCAAACAGATTGTAAAAATTAGATATAAAATCTTATAGCTCTGTTAATATACATGAATATATATGTATGCTTTAGTTACTAGGTAAATGTTTATTTAAGAGTTATAAAAGCATATATAACAAACCAACCTAAATATGCCTAATTAATCTCAAGAATGTCAAAATCTTGATAAATATTGCTATACTCGCTGTCATCCTCAAACACCGCAATGTGTTTGGTTATTTCAAATGGTAGATATTTGAAATACTCCTTCAGCTCGGCCTGGACTGAAGATGATATGGCTTCCTTTTGTTTTTTGTACATTATTTCCCTGTATCTTCGAAGGGCTGCCCGTTGCTCCAGAATGCACTGAGTAGTTTCTTCATCTTCTGAAGAAGTCTGCTGTTCTGAAAATTGCTCTTGCTCGCTTGGCATGGGAAAAATAAAATGAATAAATTTATAATGAAGCTGTAGTTAAAACAGCAACTAAAGAACAAACAGGAAAGTATAATCTACTAAGAACTATTTGACTTAAAGGTCATTAGAATAACTGTATCTTACATCTAGACGCTTGTGGTCAAAAGACACTAGAGAGCGTATCCTTTGAATATAGACGCAGTGCCAAGCGCTATGACAAGCGCTTTGACAAGATCAAAGACAAGTCAGTCTAGACCACGTATACGTGGACGTAGCTCAAGCTTACCCGACATAGAAAAAGTCTAAAAAATAATATAAGTTTATTGAGGGTTATTATTAGACTTTTTCAGTCAGTTTGTACCGGGCAGGCTTGAGCTACGTTCACGTGCTCCTGCTCTCTGCTCTGGACTGGCTTGTCCTCGGTCTCTTCGAGGCGCTCGGCGCTTAGCGTCGATATTCAAAGGATATGCTCTCCAGCGTCTAACAATATAGTCATCGGTTGTCTGGATGAATGTAGGCCTAAATAAAATCGATTATCCCAACGTCCTTCGAAAAATTCCCACATAGAAATATTATTCAAAACAAAATAATGCATATGTTTTATTTATACTTCTTAAAAGCCAAATATATTATAAACATCAATAGTGCTTAAAAAATAAATAATTTTTAACAAATAGTATAATTTTTTAATTATCATAATTAGGGTGTACATAAATTATCCCTTCCTGTTCATACAGCACTCCCTCGCTAGTGACAAAAAACTCAATAGCTCTTTCACATTTAGACCGCTCAATAGCCAGCGCGTCCGTGCTCGGTATAGATTCTTCAACATACTCAAGATACTTTTCAACTAAATCCACACGACCCAAACGATAAGTCTTAGACAAATAAACCAGAGAATTCAACAGTCTAGAATAGTCCTTGGTCGTGACCAAGCAAGTCTCATCATCTTCCTTACATGCCAAGTTTATATCGCCTCCGCCAACCTCAACAACAGAAGATTTCAAAAGCCTGAAAGCCTCTTGCACATATGCCACACTCACAATTGGATCGTTGTGAATCTTGGCCAATGCCTCTGAAAGCCTCACCAGTGACTCCAAATGCCTGGCCGTCATCCGGTAATTCCCTGAATTTACAAGAGAATCTTGGCGGAGCGCCGTATACTTCTCCACCAAGACATCCATCCCGGCCTTTTCCAACCTTGGGCATCTGTCCTTCGCATGGCGTACGTAACACATAACCTCTTCCACAGTGAAAAACTTTGTTGGGGCCTCTATCTCTCCACCCCCGTACCTTCTATGGTTGTCAAGTATCTTCATCGATATATCTTTGTCATGCTCCGGATTTACCTCATCAATAAGCACAAAGTATAAGTCAAATCTACTCATAATTGGTGCCGAAAGATTCACATTCTGTCGAAGCGTCTTCTTCTTGTCATATCTTCCGTGAATTGGATTCGCTGCCGCCAATATAGATGTTCTGCTGTTGAGAGTGGCCGTAATACCTGCTTTCGCCACCGTTATCGTCTGCTGCTCCATCGCCTCATGAATAGATACCTGGTCTTTGTATGTCATCTTGTCAAACTCATCAATACAGCATATTCCCGTGTCTGCAAGCATCAACGCCCCCGCTTCTATCGTAAACTCACCAGTCTCAGCATCACGCACAGCAGCTGCTGTGAGACCTGCAGCAGAAGAAGACTTCCCAGAGGTATACACAGAACAGGGATGGACTGCCGCTGTCTGTTTCAAGAACTGGCTCTTTGCAGTCCCAGGATCCCCGACAAGTAGAACATTTATGTCCCCCCGAAGTTTTACCTCCCTGGATTTAGCCACTCCTCCCACAAGCATAAGCAATATTGCTGCTTTTATGTTTCCATGCCCATGAATCGTAGGAAATAAAGAGTCTGCTAGTTTCTCATAAAGAGAAGAAGTAGAGTGCATCCTTTCAATAAGCTGCTGCTCGTCAACAGTCATCTCTGTCTTCTGTTTTTCTTCCTGGGCATGTATGCAAAAGAAGCATATTTTATAGCTCAAATCCCTGGTATTTCTCTTTACTTTGTCTTGTAAAACTCCCTCAAGAACTGGCACCGCCTTTGTTCCCACCAGGGCTGGCCCAGTAGGAATTACCGCGGCATAGCCCGTAAACCTCAGACGTGTTCCCGGCTTTATCTTTTCAATCATTTCATTCCTTACAATTACATCAATCATACGGGGAAGAGAACCATGGGGAATTTCATCGGTATTTTCCTGCACATTTATTCGTTGCCAGTTGGTAAAGCTAGACTCACTAAGATCAACATCAAACTTGGAACGGTTGGTACAAAGCTCATTTGGACAGAACACCGGCGGTGTATACTTGTGTTCCTGCTTTATCCCACCTATTTTCGTCCCACAGTCTCTACACGTAAATGTCCCCACCGTCAGCTCAGGACGCACCTGTGAACTGCGTGTTGCCGTTCCTGTGAATGAAATAAGGTGCTGGAGAGACTCTGAGCGCATGTCACGCAGCCGCAGTCGTCTTGACGGATTATAAAATGAAAGATCAAGCGCCCTGTTGACAGTACGAAGTGAATAACTTTTGAAAAGTGTCCGAAGTTTCTCAAACCTCGTACTAAAGTATCTGTGAAGACCCTCGTAGAGTTCCATGCTGTTGTATCTGACATCCTCCAAGTTTATGAAGAATGTTTCTCCATTTGCAGAAATAATATTGCGCATTTCTTCTTTAGCAGATGTGCTTTTCTCGAGGTATTCTGTAAAAAGATCTTCNTCCCGTGGGATTTCTGCAGGAGCTGGCCGAGCGAGTTCTTCATGCACAACTTCCATGCGGTAAAATTTTTATGCAATGAAATCTATTTTTGGCTTGGTTTCCTGTTGAGAATGGCTGTTAGTAGCTATGAAAAGATATTGTCAAAAGGAAATACTACGATTTTATCTTATTTTAGAGTTCAGCCATAAATAAGATAAATTTATAGAAGGTTGTTAGACTTTTTCATTCAGTTTGTACTCTTGCTCTCCAACGTCTTCTTGAACACAATTGTCTAGATGTAAAACTTGACAGACAGTGTTTAGTCATATTATTTATGTTTAAAGGATATATTTGAGCCTGTCAAAATGTATATCCAAACAACCAGTGGTTATATAGAAGATTTTGAAGAGTATTTCTTTTGAATATTGGTATATGTCTATCTAAGACTATAAGACTGTAAGATTGTAAGATTGTAAGATTGTAAGATTGTAAGATTGTAAGATTGTAAGACTGTAAGATTGTAAGATTCTAAGATTGTAAGATTCTAAGATTGTAAGATTGTAAAACTGGGCGTTGACAAATAACCAAGAAAATCCTTTTCAAGGCGATAAAAAAGATATAATCCAAAATTACCCTTTAATTTAAACAAATTTATTGAAAGTTACATTGCTTCCAGCCTGGATGTCGGCATTTGTAGCTGTTGTTTCCGTCTGAATTCCCGTCCCAAGCATACTGTTCCCCAGCTTGCCCTTAGGCTCAGCACCGCAACAAAAGTCATAGGAGATGTACTCAAGTGTCACCTTCGGCACAATCGTTTAAATGTAGGTGGCAATTGAGTCAGTCAGTCCGATCTCTTTCAAATATCCTCTATGGTACTTTGTAACCATACCTTCCCATATCAAAACACACCCATGCACTATATATCCGTACCTATTTATTATAAGGCATAGGCTTCCCACTCAAGCCCCTTTATAAACCCTGTTACATCATTCTCTCCAATATTCTCTACAATAGAGTTACACAGTCTATTTGTTATATCGTGTGTACGTTCAAAGTATCTCTTTGGATCCACCACTTCAGAACAGTTTAGCTGTATATACTCCATACATAGTCCTATAAGATCAGACCAGTGGATAAATACATCAGCACACGTAAGAGAATATAGATTGAGTAATCTCGATACTTCAGTCGTAAGAAGCTCAACAGACCCCTTTATGTCATTTTCAATGTATAATGGTTGTTTTATGCTTATATTTCTTATTTCCATAAATAACAAATATATAACATAAAGGAAGCTTCTTTTAGGGCCCCTTTCTATGAAATAAATAGAGGAGCTGATGAGAAATAAAAAGCGATTGATGATTTTCAGTTCTGTGAAAGTCTTTTCAGGAACAAAGTAGTTAAGGTACTTAGGAACAAGAACAACTGAAAAACGTTCCATGACTGAAAGATAAGGATTTGTCTGTGGTATTGTTTGTGTCTTCAATAACCTTAGAATGTATTGTGATAGAGACACGTTGCTTAGTACGCAGGTGCATAGGTTTGAAGATCCCCATGAGCTAGCGGCTGAGAAATACGCGCCTATTTTTACAATGGTGCTGTTTTCAGTTGAAACAAAGTCTTTTTCAAAGGTGGAAAGAGTAGAAAGATATGGAGAATAGCACTGCATAAGCAGAACATCTCTTATAGCCGTCAACTCATTTCTTATGTCGTTGAAGATTAGCTGGTTTAGAATATCAAGCAATTCCTTCTGTCTTCTTCTGAGGTTATCGCCATATTTAAATGGCTGTAGCTTTTTAATTGGATTTGATTGGAGATATTCTTCATTTTTAATATTTTTGTTCTTTTCGCATGCGTCTTTTCTATCTTCTCTATTGCTCCCATTTTCATTCCTATCAGTTTTATTTAATAATGCTTCTCCAGCATTCATATTTACTAACTCAAATAGTTTACACCTTTCATTCTTCCCATCATCATCTTCTACTATTTCCATTTTAAACAACTTTCTTATCAAATAGACTATCTTTCCAGACTCCTCTACTGCTCTTCTATCCTCAGACCTGAGAACACCTCGCTTCATTTTAAATTTGTCACTCCAGAAACTTCCGCCAAATCCATCTACAACATTTATCTCAATAAGATCGGTAGGGTCCGCTGCATTCATCCATTTTTCTACAGATCTTTTCATTTTATTCGCCATCATTTCACTCTGTTTCTTCTTAACTCTTTCAGTTCTAAAACTCTCCAGGGCAACTGAGCCAGACAGTAGACTGGCCAGGTCTCTGAAAATTTCCATTTCTGGAAGGAGTGCAACATACAACTCCTCAATAGTTTGAACGCTCTCACGTAACTCACAAATACGCACTAACATTTCTGAAGCATATTCTGTATAGCTGGGATTGTTGTAGACCTGCCTTGCTGTTACAATGAGACTTCTGAATGGTTCTATAAGATGTGGTGGTATACCAACAATCTGAAGCCTAGTTTCATTGGAACCAGCAATAGAATTGGAACTAGAATGTTCTATGTATATTCTGTCGGTATCAAATCCAGACAGTGCATAGAACAGCTCTTCCATGATTTTCTGTATAGCCATGTGGGAGAATTGCTCCATAGGAAGGGAGTGTAGTAATAATTTTTATGACATTGTTAATCTAGAGTGAGATTAGCAAGGTAAAGTTTTATTGATATTTGTTTTTATAGTCAGCTAGCCAACAATTGTTAATATTCTTGTTGCTGGACACTTGGGTAAAACTGAGGTTTCCAGAGACCTCAAACATTAAAAGCTTCTAGAAACTTTTATGTATAAAATAATTAATGAATATTTACTTGTCCTTTGTAGCATTCTGGTCCACTATGTGGAACCAGCGAGAGGTAGACACAGAAAGGTACGACGAGTATTTATTTACTTGTGTGCCCGACACCTCTGATCAGAGTGTGTTTCCCTCGGCAGCTGAGTTTATAGAGTAAAATAAATTTATTGAGGGTTATTATTAGACTTTCAATCAGTTTGTACCGGGCAGGCTTGAGCTACGTCCACGTGCTCCTGCTCTCTGCTCTGGACTGGCTTGTCCTCGGTCTCGTCGAGGCGCTCGGCGCCGCGTCGATATTCGAAGGATATGCTCTTCGGTATCTTCTATATAGTCATCGATTGTCTAAATCCGGGCCTAAATAAAATCGGTTATCCCGATGTCCTTCAAGTGCCTTCTGTGGTACTTTGTTACCACTCCATCCCATGTCATCACATATGGTATGATCCGCGTTCTGCACCCGTATTCTTGCCCAAGCTTATTCGCAAGGACATCGTACTTGTGCATCTTCTCTGT
>JALPMT010000928.1:0-26209 GCA_024243955.1 Pancytospora epiphaga
TTGGTGACTTCGCGCGGTAACCGGGGTAGATCCGGCCTTCCTGGCGAAGCTGTCAGCTCCCAACAGATAACCAAAGTCCTTGGTGATCTAATTCACTGAGCCATCCGCCGGATTTTCTGGGGTGATGACGCCCATATCGTGCTTCAAATCTCACAGTACATATCCGCTATACGAGAGCCTCAAGTGCAAGTTGTGAATAATTGTATTGTTGACGATGCAATAAGCTTGAATAAATTAGTTAGTTTAATGAAGAATAGTGTTGTTTAGAAAGTAAAGGATGTCTAAAGGTAAGAGATAATGCAATATAAGTACTTTCATTTCGTTTTTACCGTAAGATACATTCATTCACACGGTTGCGATTGACATAATAAATTTGTCTTTAACTTAAATAAATACAGAGGTAGTTACCACAAGACTAGATGTTGAAGAACCCCCAAATCTCTATTTAGAAGCTGAAAAAGAAATATAGCTTCAAATTGACCTTATATAGATCTACTCAACTTGATCACAGCCATCAGATTGTGCCGTTATTCCCGAGAATAACCCTAATTTGCATTACATATAGATAAAATCACCAAATATAAAAAAATAATTTACAAATGCTTAAATAAAGACAATAGCAGAACCTATTTAATTATTAAAACTGAAAATCTTCATTGGAAACTGTGCCGCATGAATTCTGGCCCTTCTAACCTTCTTATTGGTCTGCTTCTTGGTAAGCATGCTTCTAAGCTTCTTGTTGAGCTTAGGTCTCAGTTTCTTTGGAAGGAACCTCTTTCCCTTGTACTCCTCCACAAGATTTTCAAGATCCTTCTCCCTTATCACCTGCATGCATCTGGCAATGTTCTTTCTCGCTGTTCTGATCTCATCTGGTCCCACTGAACTGGAGTGTTTCTGTTGAAGAAGAGCCTGGTAGTCCATTCTGAGTCCTTCTAGTTTCTCCTTGAGTTGTACAGTGTTGCTTTGTCTTAGCTCGCTTGAACAAATTTTATCAGCCATATGGGCAGCTGCCGGTAAAATTTTTAATGGCTTTGCGAATATCAAAGATTACAGCTGAGGTATCATTGTTTATGTTGAAACGAGGATGATGGGGATAAATAAGACATGAAGGATTCTTCAGATAAATAATCTTGTCGTTTAACGCCGCTTTATTAATATTGTTGGTATAGCCTTGCTGTTTACAGCTAGTCGTTATTGTAAAATAGAATGGGTAAAAGTTTCACAGATGAATTAAAGAGACACAACCGGTTAACAGTTGTTATAATAGAAATGAATCTTGATTACGTCAAATTTATAAGTAACTGGCCGGTGTAAATGAAGTATTTGTTTAAAAGGTTTATAACATATGCCGATATTGTATGTTAGACATACTTTATATTTTTTACTCGCCATGTTAAAGATATTTAGGCTATATAAAATAAATTTATTGTGGGTTATTTTTATTTCTTTTCTCAATCGATCGTAACAATCTACAATAAGCAGTTACCTGGATTATTATTGGCTTTACAGATAATCACCTCCTTTCTTACTCAACTCACTGATTTTGACTTGATAAGATGCCCCATCAGCTGTCTTTACTATTCCGCTATCTCCCTTTATTGATATGAGAGCACCTTCCGTGCCTGTGTGGACACCCTCTAGAATCATTACGTTATCATACTTTTCTGGCATAATAAAAGATACTTCGGTTCGTTGATACTTCTTCCCCTTTTCAGATATAAAACAGCCATTCTTATAATCTGATACCTTAATAACCTCGCCATCCGCAGAAACCAACACACCATCATAAGTTTGAGTAGAATGATGTGCCCAATTGGATTCCCCTTCAGCTCCAATATTTCCTCGATAACCAGGAGTCTTATACCCCGGCGTCTGATACCCCGGCGTCTTATAACCAGGTGTTTGATACCCCGGCGTCTTATACCCTGGCGTTTGATAGCCAGGCGTTTGATAGCCAGGCGTCTTGTAGCCAGGCGTCTTGTAGCCAGGCGTCTGATAACCAGGTGTCTTGTAGCCAGGTGTCTGGTACCCCGGGGTCTTTATACCAGGTAAAGAACCGAAAGAATAAGAATCGGCAAGTTCAGCCCTTTTAGAAATGTCATAAGATAAATATACAGATGGAACAGTAATAAACCTGAGATTAGAATTAAGTTGAACACGAGAGCTATCCTTATAAACATCTTTAACTACTCCCGTATGGCCTTTGAACTCTCCCTCAATGATACGTACCTTTTTATTTGCAAGGGGGTTACGTCTCATTCGAGGCGCCACCGCTGGCCCAGAAACCTCCCTCCTTTCCGCAATAGGCGCCCGCAGTGTGCTAGCCAACACCTTCACCTCCTCAGTAAAATTATTCATCCCCACAACAACCAATCCATCCTCCATCCCAAGAACCACTCCATTAGTTCCATTGTGCGATACCATCTCTCCGGGACTGTAATACTTCTCTAACTCATTTACATTGATTTCATAACTCCTTTTAGAATCATCTATAATCGTTGCTGAATTCCCACTTATGCTTATAATCTTTCCAGTCATACTTTGTAAATCACCCTTAACCACTTTGACTGTATCATTCAAGCACACTGGAGCCGTAAGTCCCAGTATCTTCAAATCATCAAATGTTGGCTCTGCCTCAAAATCCAGACTCCCCTTCAAAACCACCTTTATCATATAACCTTCCTGGTAAAAATCCCTGTTAAACACATACCCTCCATCCTTCTCGATCGCTGTTCGGTGCTCCTCAGGATTAAATAGCTTTCTTACTCCATCTATTCTTGGTACAGCCCTGATCTTTACCACTGCCTCATAACTTTCCAGCACCTGGACTATGTCTCCGTTGTATTTTCCACCCTTCACCCTTGCAAAGTCTCCCACTACAGCCGCTTCTCTCTGTGAAAGAGCCTCTACCATCTCTCCAAAGGGTACTATACTAAGACGGTTACGAGCAACGTTTCTTACACGCGATATAACATCCTCTACTGCCTGTTTCTTGTGTGCTTCTATATATAAATACCCCTTAAGACCATCCTTATGAACTACCGAATATACTCCGTTCTCTTCTCCTCTTGCTGCATATGATCTAGCATTCTCTAGTATACGCTCGGCAATTTCCTTTTCCTTCCCCATTTTACATCGAATCAGAAACAGAAGAGGTGAGCGTGCTGTTGGCAATAGGTGTGCCTGCCCAGGAACCTCTAAAACTGGTGTGTCTTCATCTATGTAATCTTCATCATCATCAGATCCTGATACCAAATATTTCTCTTCCATTTCCTTTGCAAACTCACTGTAACTCTTGGCGCGTGGATGGACTACCGCAAGATTGTCTATGTCTTCAGAAACACCACCAGATTCATTATACTCGTCATCTGATTCTGCTTCTATATGTACGTATTTAGGTGCATGACGAGCCATTGGGGCGAGTCAATCGGGACAATATAAAAATTTTACTAGGCCCACTTTTGGAATATTTGGTTCTGTTGGTTGCTTATTAAACAGCTTAGAAAAACTATTTTTATTCAGTTTTAGCTTTACAAGCGTTCGTCTCTTGTTTACAATTGTCTTTGTACATTTTCATTGCCATTGGTAAATCTTAATTGTCAGGTGGCTCACAATTCTTTAAAATTTTCATATTAAATTGAATTTATTGAGGGTTATTAGACTTTATTAGTTAGTTTGTACTAGGGAGACTTGAACAACGTCCACGTTTACATACTCTGGACTGGCTTGTCCTCGGTCTCATCGATATTTAAAGAATATGCTCTTCATCGTCTTCTATATAATCATCGGTTGTCTAAATCAAGGCCTAAATAAAATCGGTTATCCTGATGCCTTTCAAGTGTTGCCTGTGGTAGTTTGTTACCACTCCGCCCCATGCCATCACATAAGGTATTATGTTAATGTGCGTTCCGCATCCGTATTCTTTAAAAATTTTTATATAAGTAAATACTTACTTATGATTAACTCACATTCTCAAAAGACATTGGGATGACCGAGTTCTACATCCAGACGATCGTGCTCAAGAAGACGCTGGAGAGCATATCCTTTAAATATCGATGAGACCAAAGACAAGCCAGTCCAGAGCATATAAACGTGGGCGTAGCTCATGGTACAAACTGATGGAAAAAGTTTAATAATAAACCTCAATAAAATAAATTTATTTTGATTAACTCACATTCAATAGCAACAAATAAACTTGGATCTGAAATAAAATGTATGACAAAATAACTCCGTATTTAATGACATGTGGCGATGTTGTAACAAACTATCAGAAACAATGCTTAAGAAAGATTGAATTGACCAACTCTATCAAGGCGTATGCTTACTTAACCGATAGTTATATAGAAACTACTAGAAAGTGTTTCTTTTAAATACTGATGTGGGCCTACTTAGAGTAAAGACGTTAAAGCGATTATCATAAGACTAACTCTTAATAAATTTATTTTTATAAAATTATCCAAGCTCATACGTATAATTACCAACATCTGGAATTCTCTTCCTAGATCTTGATACCCGTGTACGTGCCAAAATATCCTGGATCCCACGGGCAACAGCTAACTCGTGTTCGTAGTACTCTTGGTACTCCGGAAGTACCTCTTCGATCTCCTCACCACTCAACTTATTCGCAAGTTGAATAACCATATCCATATTGTTCTTCCGTATTGCTCCTCTCAACTCTTCAATGACCATGGGCCTATGAAAATATTGCTATTTCTCTGTAAGTTTACAAATGAGATAAAGCACAGCTCACCAGTTTAAGAAAATGAATGTGAAGCATCCAAGTCAAATTTGTATCTACAACTATCATTCTCATTTCTCTACGGCTTATAAAGTACTCATTTAAGATATAGAAATTCTTATATTTTCAAGAATAAATTTTTATAAGCAGCTTCATTTTACCGTTCGATGGCACAATCCGTATCGTTGGCCTGTAAATCCAATTTTCAACCGAGAACAAACTTGCTGGTTGAGGAGCTTAATGACATTATTCCGGATTTGATTGATGGAGAGGACGGAGAAATCACCATACAAATTACCGAGGATGTCGGTCCACAATATCTCATTTTCCGGTCGAAGACACAGCAACTTGTCTTCAAAATCATAGATTTTAAAAGTCGTGGAGACCTCGGAATCGCAAAAACAATTAAAAAGGAGCACAGCCAGCTTGTTCTTAGCAATTTTACAAGCGACATAGGCCTAGAGGTAGCAGAGTTCCTTATGGAGATTTTCCCCATCAGCACCACATCAAACCAAGTCGTTAACTTTACAGTCCATAAGGATTTCATATATTTCAGAATGTATAGATTTTGTATAAAAGAGAAAGGTCCTGTAATGGAGCAGATTGGTCCACATCTTACCCTACGACTTTGGAGAATGACTGAATATTCAGAAGATGGCCCTAAAACAAGGGATTTTAAGAAATATATCAAAAATTTGGGTCTTCTTTAATAAGTGTTTTTACGTTTACAAGTAAATTTGAGAAGAATGACTCAATTTTTTATATTTGTCGGTTAAGAAACTTTATAATCTTAACACATAGAATGGAGTTTGTTTTTATGTTATACATTTACTATTGTCTATTGAAGAAGTACTAAGATGTTTCTTTTTAACACACAGCAAAGATCACATTTATAGCAAAATACTTTGAATAGGCATTGACTTGGTGCCATTTAAATTCAGCCTACACGTGTTGTAGGGCTTTGTGAAGATTTTTATACTCTGGGTTAAATACAGTCAATTGTCATTTTTCTTTATTGATTTTATAGAAAGCAGTCAATGCGGTTGTCAATAACAGCCGAGAAGTTATGGAAATTTAAAATATCATTTAAAGACTGATTCATTTAAAAAAAGACAAACTTTTTAATAAAAATATTGGCTTCATAATAACAGGCTCTTTATAATCCTTTTAAGTAGATACCTATTGTGTTGTATTTAGTATTTAGTTTTGTTCTAACAAAAAGCTTCGATGGAAAGGAACCGAATAAGTAGATTATCACATTAAGAAGGAGATGTATAGCAAAAATTTTCTAATAAATTTTACAAAGTATACTGATGAATTTACCCTTTTAATAAAATTATGCTTTATTCACTTTTTGTTAAGGCTATTCTAGTTTCATTAACCGATGACTGTTCTATAATTTCACTCTCTTCCTTCTTTAAGCTCTCTATTGTCGCTCTGTGTTTCTTCTCCAATATATCCTCCATCTGCGCCTGTAAACGCCCAAGACGTATTTTGAGAAGTTCCTGGGCATCGGAATCATTGGAATTCTTTTCCTTGCACAATATCGCATTTCTGTAGGCATTGTAAAACACAGTATTGGTTTCCCATATTAAATCTTCATAGTGGGCTGTAATTAATATTTTACGAAGCTTTAGAAAATCACTGTGTTTTTCATTAGTAACATCTACGAATCCCCAGCCATATTTTCTCCCACGTATTATCTTTCCCTGGAAGTCATACGTTTTCTCGCTTGCAATGGTTGCTAGAACATGGGTATCTACGCCAGAGCTTGTAACTTGCTTCTGATCATCCACAGATACTACATACTGGCTTTCTTGATATTCACCCTGTGTATCAACAACCCCTGGTACATCATCAACATTCGTATTCATTCCTAAATCATATCTAAATATTGTAATTCCATTTTCAATCACTATTTTTTCCACTACCTCCTTTCTGTCTCTAAGCTCACTCTCTGTATACATATCTGCTTTGGCTATTATTGGTATTAAATTGCATATTTTTGAGATCTTCTTCATTCCGCTGATCTCAGCTGATGACATTCTATCTGCCGGTAGGATGTACAAGCATACGTGTATTCTGTGATCATCATGACGTAATGAAAGTCCTTGTTCACTTTCGTAATATTCCTTGTTTCTTTGACTTATTAAATTCTGGATTTCATCATACTCCTCCCCATGATACGTAGTAACAGATACTTTTAGACGGATACCATCCTCTACTATTTCATTGAGTATTGTTGTCATCTCATCTGATCTGTCCTTTCCCACAAGAGGTGCCCCAAATATAGAATTTACCAGCGTAGATGACCCAAGGCCCCTTCTTCCAACGACCATTACGTTTAAGATAAATCCTTGATCTATAGAGTGTACACTATATTGTTTTGGAATTGTTGACAATCCAACATAATCATTATTCACTTTTCCATAATTAATATTAACTGTGGGTACTGTCTTCATTATTTAAGGCAGTGTCACTGTTTAATATATTTGAAACAGTGGTTATTAAAGCAAAACATTAGATTATATGAAAGCTGTTACAGTTTATATAATCTTGTTTTACATAGTTGTTATTGTTTAACTTATTAAAGGTTAATACTAAATGATAAAATGCTCTTGTTTATGAAGTAAGCATTATTGAAATAGTATCATTGAAATAGTAATAATAAGTTTGGGCAGGTTGATACCAGTGAATATAGACGATAAAGCATAATCTATTAGCGAATAAACTCTAATTAGAGATGACTTATAAATAATTTTAGTGATGCTATTGATATTAAGGTGAATGTAATACTAGTAATGAATTTATTTAAAAGGATTAATTGATAAAAGATCAACAGATGAGATAATAAGGAGTATTTGAAAAGGCACGAGGTATTTAACCCTTTTAATATATACATTCAGACAGTTAGTGTCTATATAAAAGACATTGGAGTGTATCTAGTTTAAATAGTGCTGTAGACTTTAAAGATACTAAAGTAACCACTATAAGACTAAGCATCTTTTCAAGGTGATAAATTGAATATTATAAACGGAAACAAATAAAATAAATTTTAAAAAGGAAAAAGTATTATTAAATAACAGCATTTTATAAAACCCCACCATATTTCATCATCTTCTAAAAATAACTAATTAAATATTTAAAAATATACATTAGAACAAGCGTTCAACTCGCAAATTTATTCAACTCAATCAGCTTAATTACCTGGGATACCCTATCCCTCCACATACCAAACTGCACTTTCATATCTGCCAGGTCCTTCTCTCCAAGGGCCCTTGGAACAAGCCTGCTAAAAAACAAGCACTTGAGCTTAGAATCGATGTATCCAGAAATCAGACCATGGCCCAGTGCCTTAAGCAAGAGAGATATTAGACTGTTGTAATCAGTCAAACCTAAACCAGAAACAAATGTGTCAAATGGTATCATATTCGTTGTAGATGAAAAACAGATGTTTAAAATATTAATTAAATAAGCCTTTTCAATGATTCTGTTCAAATAATCATCCCTATCCTGGCTGTATCCTAGTTTTTCAAGTATAGCTATAATTCTCAATCTAAAGCCAGTAACTTTTTCTACGTCACCATGATTAAAACTGGTGAATAGCTCAACAAGCTCTTTATCCTCGAGAGTAGTAAACTCGTCGAGAAGGGAGACTGCAGAAAAGTTAAAGAAAGACTCACTAACAATAGAAAACTCTACTAATTCTTCTAAAAGGATAAAATCTGAAGAATCTGTGATGTATCTAAGCAAATACTTCTGAGCAAGATCAAAATTACAGATTTTCTTATAAAAGGAATAGGCAGTGTATTGTAAAAAGGTGTAGTTTTCCTTGGAGAATGGAATTTCATTCTCTTCTGTGTCGTATATTTTGAACCATCCCAATATTTCTGGTTCTCTTCCTTCGTATTCTCCATTTTCAATACGATAAGCACAGAGGTGCATCTGAGCGTGAATTAGACTGTTCGCATGGGTCACATCATCAGACATGTTGTCTGAAATTACACGCTCTACTTTTTCTAGCAATTCGATAGCTTCTCTCTTTGAAAGAAGTGATGCTAGAACAACAGAGACATGAGCGGCGGTGTGAGGATGAAATCTCAAAAGAATAGGCTCCATCAATTCCCTAACTCTTGTTGCATCTTCAGATGAGAGCTGTCCCTTTTTAACAAGCTCCTCAACATGTTCAGCAAAATCGTACCATTTCCTGCTTGTTAGAAGGTTTTCAAGCTCAGCAAAAGCCATTTAGGGGGGTATTGGAAATAAATATGTTCTACAGACAAGGAGAATTAGTAAATTTAGAGTCGAAAGGAATAAGATTATAATTGGGCGTTTTAATAAGAAAACCTAAGTAAATTTACTAAGTTTGGGATAGTTTCATTATTTATTCCAATTTTAATATCAATGCTTGTGTCACAAATTACAAAAAATAAAAGTATTACTTTATTAGCTGGTGAGACTAAAAGTACTTATTATTCAATAGGAATAATTTCAATAACTTATTATAAACCAACTTTCACGTGGACGTAGCTCAAACCTGCCCGGTACAAACTGATTGAAAAGTCTAATAAATAAAATAAATTTATTTTATAAACCAACTATCACAAGCAATGTTCAAAAAAGATTAAATTGACTAACTCTGTCAAGACGTATGTTTACATGACTAATAGCTATATAGAAGCTGTTGGAAAGTATGTTTTACAAATACCTACATGATCCTATTTAAAGTGGAGACACTAAAGCAATTACCGTAAGACTAAAGAAGGACCAGGGGAACCCAGAAGCTCCTTCCCGAGATGTATGTATTGTATAAACTAAAATTAACCTCAAAAATAAATTCATTAAATTTTCTAAACCATTTTCCATAAGAACACTGTAGAAATCAATTAGAAAATACAACAATCTTCATAAGGTTATAATTATTGCCCTCATAGCAACACATCCTTTATAATTACTTTAATTAACCAGCCTTTACGTCGTATTTAGGTTCATCTCAACAATAACAAGGGACCAATCTAAATAAAATTAATTTTCATAATTAAATTCATATAAACTGCTATCAGCAAAAATAAACCCTTTAGAATCTCCAATATGAATATTTTCTATCTTTTTAAATTTATCATCTCCTNTTATATTCCCTGGCTCCTCAATTTTAATATTACCATCCTCTAAATAGGCAAAAGCATCTATCTCCTTAATTCCCCAAATCTTCCCGTATTTTACCCTCTTTCCAATAACATCTCCACTGGTCCCTTCTCTGAATATACGAAAGAGTGTGTGTTCATTATCATTTCTTCTAATAAAATAACAGCTACTTCTACTGATTGTAAATTCATCAGCACGTCCGTGGCTCCTGTGCTGTTCCATATTTCTATAATCATATTCTCTTAGAAGATCACCATCATATGTAAATATCCTACTTCCAATCCAGCCTAGATCTACTATATTTCCCTGTTTGTATGTACCTATAGAATATCTACATCTCAAGTCGTAAAATTTAATATTGTAAGTATCAAAGGCTGAAAGAATATACTCTTCAGAATAACTGTGCTTAGATAGAATATCTCCTCTATATTGGTATAAGAGTGTTTGTCTGTGGGCATCCCATACTCTCAAGCCGATTGGGTCTGTCGTAGTGATTACTCGGTTATCAGGCGGATAAAACTTGACGTACTTCTTTGCTTGTGTGTCAGAGATGAGGGGGGAAGAGCAACATTCAGAGTTATAAATGAGTCCATCTGGTGTGGCGTATATTAAGGTACCACTGTTGTAATCAGAGGAGAAATATTCAACAGTCTTCTCTATTATATTCATAAGAGCTAAAAAATTATTCGAAAATGATATTGTCATTACAAATTGGTTAGGAGCCATGATCTATGATTTTCTTTGAAACTAGACTTTATTGATAATGGTGGTAGTACCCAGCTGTAACACACTTTCATACAGACCAGGCCTCTTTTGAAGCATCATTTATGACGTGAGTATCGGAGGTATTTCGTCTTTTTGCTATAGATAACTAGAATGGGTCAGCTCTCATGCCGGTTCTAACGACAACCCCAATAAATTAGCTTTTGGGCATGTCAATTAGATTTAAGTTTTAACAAACTAACGATATTGGAAAGGATTTGCTTGTTAAGTGTGTTATCAAAAGTATATGGACATAGCTTATAACTAACAAGTACAAAAAAGTATATGGATATGTATTCATTAAAGGTTAATTCAGGTTAGATATTATTGTTGTAGCTGGAGTATCTATTTAAAAAGAAGTTTCCTTGATTTTTTTTAAGCAACCAATTTTATAGAACGAATGAAGATGAAGAAATAAATTCGTTTTATCTTTTTTATTAATAACAGGAAGAATCCTAAAGCATTTCCCTGAAACAAAACAATTTATTAAAGACTATTGACCTTTTTGACTCAGTTCGTCGTAGATTTTTAGTCCTCTCTCCTTTCTTATTAAAAAATGTAAAACTTTTATACTCCAATCCTAGGAATGATCGACGACGCACAACAACTTAATAAATCTACATTGGAATCTGATTCGGTTAGTACAATGACCCACGTCTACGTGTTCCTGTTTTCCAGTATCTTCTATAAAACTACGGCTTATTTAAATGTGAAGACTAAGCAGATTTGGTTTAAAAAATAACACGTAAAAACAAAAAAGTATATTTAAAACAATAACAACCTACTCGTAAATATTGAAAAGTATATCCACAACAATTACCATTTATTCTCGTCGTATAGAATCTTGATGTATTAAATTACATGCCTCTACAATTTTATCAAGTAAATTATCGACCTTGTCTGGCATGCTCTTGGCTCCAAAATAGACCAGCCCCTCTGGCTGATTCATTTTTACAATTCCATATTTCTCATTGACAATTTCAGTTATAAATCCGACAGTCTCTTCTTCATTTAGCTTTAGCACTGAACAGAGCTGCGATAGCTCTATCTGACTCACCAGCCTACTGATTACAGAAATGTTATGTTCTACTATGCTGTTCTTAAGCTGTGACAGATAAAACTCCTTATTTTGTTCATTTACTCCCTGTTCATTCCCTTCCCTGTCAATACTAGTCATTTCACCAATGATAGAATCGGCCAATGAAAAGTCTAGTATCATATTGGAACAGAATCTGCCTATGTACGACCGCATTGCTGGCTCGTTCTGTTCCTTTGCTGAGAACTCCTCTAAAAGACTCCTCTTTTCCTCGTGAACATTCCTTTTCTCTACAAAGCAATTACTCATCATGCAGAAAAATGATCCACGTGCAACACCTCTGCTCGTTGTGTCCACCCTTGCTAATTCTAAAAACAGCCTTGCTGTCTCTATATATTTCATCTGTCCTATCTTAAGAAGGATGGAGTAGTTATAGAAAATTACAGCTTCATCATTAGACAGGTAGCTCTTCCTGACTCGTTTAGAAATAAGAGAAGCATCATTGTAAAGCCGGAGTAGTAAGGCAAGCCTATACTGCTCAAATAGAAAAGAATTCCTTCGTTTTTCATTGATAGAAGTAAATGTTTCTACAGGCACATCCTTTACAGCCATATATGCCTTTTCAATATCGTTTCCATGCATATTCTTTATATGTTCTGATATGTACATCCTTTCCTCTTCCAAATATATTCTATTCTCTATAACTTCGCCTAGAAGTGTCCTATAGAAGTCAATGTTTCTCTTTTCCCCGTACAGCCTCTGTACTAGGTCCTTTATACACCTTGGATCCTGCTTGCGCTTGTGCGTGAGCATCTTTAATGCTGTGATTACCTCGGCATCTGTGGTGCATGAACTTACTATTCTGTGTTGGATCTCTCCCAGCTTCTTCATATCGCCGTCCATCCTTGCTATTCTCTCTTCTTCAAAAAGTTGTTCCATGGGCAAGTACAGGGAAGAGTAATAAAAGATCAGAGGTATCGATATAGACTTTATTGTGGCATAGGACAACTGTGTGATAATAAAGTATCATAGACAATACTTAAGAATGATTAGCTAGGAGACTTCAGTGAGTCTTATATTTAGACAACCGGTGGCTGTATAGAAAACAGTGAAGAACATATTGACAGGACTGAGAGCAACGTGTACATAAGCCATGTTACAAATTGAATGAAAAAGTTTAATAACACTTTAGTTAGTGTAAAAACATTGTAACTATAATACTTTTTGATTACTGCCAATGTCTGAGTTTAAAAAGATAGGTTTCTATAAAACCCCGTAAATATGTCGTAAATATGTAAAACTTTTTAATAAACAAGGATTCTTTCAGAACAGGGTTTTAT
The DNA here is from genome assembly GCA_024243955.1 of Pancytospora epiphaga. Lineage (NCBI taxonomy): Eukaryota > Fungi > Microsporidia > Pancytospora > Pancytospora epiphaga. The sequence goes on from JALPMT010000928.1 coordinate 13,022, forward strand.
TATTCTAGAGTCTTCAACAGACAAATTCTTTACAGAATAGATAGTGTTTGAGCTATTAAATAAGCTAGCCTAAGGTTATACCTGTGAGGGCACGGCAGACAAAATAAAATTATTTTCTTGTGTTTTAAGAAGATGATCATCCCATGGATGAAAGGAATACCTTAGAAGAGCACTTAGATAAACAAAGTGCCTTTAAAAAGTATTTATATGAATGTGATTATGATTATGAATATGTAGGAACATATAAAAAAGGTACTTTTATGAAAACAAAGCTATTAGATGTGTTTGTAATAGTAAATGATGTTATAAAGTGTTATAGAAGAGTATTTCAAGGGAAACCATTTCAAATAGTTGGAAATACTGTCATAACAGACAGCTGTAGAATAAAAATGGATCAAGATATTCAGTATGTCTTTGTAAATGGAAACTATGTATTTGTATCAGACAAGGATAAGCTACAGATGTACACCAAAGATGGCATCTTGTTCAGGACATTCAAATCCAAGCATGTTATGTATAAAGACAGGCTATGGTTCATCAATGATAAGGTAGCATACATAGTAGATGAGGAAGGGAATACAGTATTTACTAAAAGGAAGAAGTGTGTATTTGGATTTTTAAGGACAGGTGAAGTACTCTATGCAATGGTAGAGAATGTTTCAGTATATGATGAGTCATCCAATCATCTTTATAGTAAAATTTGTATACCATCTATATACAATGCTATAGAATTTAATGATTTCGAAATATTTGGAAGTCTTATTCTTAATAATATAAGCAGTAACCTAAATAACTTAAGTAACCTAAGCAATCAAAGCAATCAAAGCAATCAAAGCAATCAAAGCAATAATGAAGATTTATTATCAATAAGTCAAATATCAACCTATTTTACTGTAGAATCTTTACATTATAAGAAAATTTATAATATAAATGGTAATTGTTTATTAAGTGTAAAAGGTTGTTTACAAAATAGTATAAACAAGGAGAATAATACTAGTGTTCATGTAAATGATTCCCTTTTAACAATTTATGAAGGCTCTGCAAAGATCAAAAATCCTACAGCTTCTTCTCATTTTTATTGTCAAGAAATATTAAAAAATATTTCATTGCCTTGCATCGTCGTTCTCACAGAGATTGAAATATTTTTAATTGTAGATAAATTCATAGTTAAAAAACAAATCAATAGGAAATATCTTCATATTAACTGCGATAGGTACATCATCCATAACTTCTTAGAAGAACAGTCCTTTTATGACATGCTTGTAATTCTATGCCCTTTCGTCTGCTTGGAAATAAGGAATTTCAAAATCTTTGAAGAGGTTTTATGCAATATTCTGATAGCAGGAACGTATCAGAACGATAATAAGGAAAAATTGGTAGAATGTTATTTGGAATGTATGAAAAAGAATGAGGAAGTTAGAATGAGAGATAACACCGGTATGGGTACAATAACTGCTAAGACCGATGATATTGTACAGATGGGTAATAATGGTGTTACTTTATCTTATAATACAATATTGTGTAGAGTCTATAGAAGAGTAGATGATAAGGAAAAGACCTTTTTTAGAAAATATATTGATTTTATGACACTCACCGTTGATGAGTTGTATTTCATCATCATCTATCATTTGGAACTGACCGATAGGTTCGTAAAACTTTGCTTAGAAAATAGAAGACTGTTTTATCTTCCTGAAATTTTAGGTTTTTATAGAAAAATTGGTAGAGAAGCCGAAATATTAAGAATATTCCTTTTAAATGACTGTTTAATTGCTCATTATCCTGGGTTGGAACAGTTAACAGAGTTAGAAGCAGATGAAATAGAAGCACAGAGGATGGAATTCTTTTCAACAGAACATAGAACGTAAGCTTGAGATTAGCATAGACATCTATTAACAAGAATAATTTTTAGGTTACCACGTATGCCTTCAGACTCTATTCAGGAGGTAGTGTCAAACGGAAATTCCAAGATTAATGTGAGCATCCGTTGGAATGCATACTTGCTGAGACGGAGCTAAACACGATACAAGGGCTACTTAATTAAAGTGATTATAAGGGACACGTTGGCGTGAGACTAACAATACTAATACACGTTAAGAAGAGATGATATTGATAGAGGTGGACACGACGTGTTAGGATCGACTAGTAACGGTGGAAACAGAAAAAATACTCAAATAAAACTAATTTATTCAAGCTTATTGCATCGTCAACAATACAATTATTCATAACTTGCACTTGAGGCTCTCGTATAGCGGATATGTACTGTGAGATTTGAAGCACGATACGGGTATTATCACCTTAGAATCTAATAGGATGGCTCAGTGAGTTAGATCACCAAGGACTTTGGTTATTTGTTGGGAGCTGACAGCTTCATCAGATCTACCCAGGTTACCGCACGAAGTCACCAACCTGATGGGGTGTATCTATGCGTGCTTATCTCTACAATCCTTGTAGCCACCCGCCTGGTGCATAAAGTTCCAGCCCCCGTCCGATTTAATCATAGCCCCTCATTGCAGACACTCCACTACATCAGGAGCGTGTTTAGTTAGGCCACAACCTGTTTTTAAAAGTTTGTCAATTCAGGTGCACCCCTGTCATTGTGTTTCCACTCCGGGTATTTCCTAATAGCTTGAATTAGTCCTGGTTATACCCAGGTGGTGGTAGAGGCAGCACCGTTATGGAGGAACCTTATCTTCCGGTCCCTGGCAGAAAACACCCTACGGAGATGGAGAACTGTTGGTCCAGGCCATATAAGCGAGTAAACCCCCTTCGAGAAGCAGTGACTAGGAATATTCCCTGAACTAACAACTTTGCTTGGCCTCCCTCGCCGCTAAGTCAACTACTTCCCGGTAGTTTAACGTCGTTTCGGACAGAATACTCAAATACAATTGTAAATAAGAGCATGCACTCGATTCAAGAGATAGTAACTAATGAGAATTGTGAGATTAGAGTGGACATGCGAGTACCCACGGGAATAAAAATACAGGCAAATCGCCCAGATATATTTGTGTTAGATAAGAAGAGGCGAGAAATAATATTAATAGAAGTGGGGATCACGAGTCAGGAACGACTAGTAACGGTGGAAACAGAGAAGATGCACAAGTACGATGTCCTTGCGAATAAGCTTGGGCAAGAATACGGGTGCAGAACGCGGATCATACCATATGTGATGACATGGGACGGTGTGGTAACAAAGTACCACAGAAGGCACTCGAAGGACATCGGGATAACCGAGTCCGTCGAGTTCTACATCCAAAAGATCGTGCTCAAGAAGACGCTGGAGAGCATATCCTTCGAATATCGACGCGGCGCCGAGCGCCTCGACGAGATCGAGGACAAGCCAGTCCAGAGCAGAGAGCAGGAGCACGTGGACGTAGCTCAAGCCTGCCCGGTAAAAACTGATTGAAAAAGGCTAATAACCCTCAATAAATTTATTTTATTTTAATAAGAGCATGTATTATATCATGTGTGATAAAACGTAATGGCTTAACAACAAAGTATGACAGAAGACACTCAAAGGACATATCTGTTTATCTCCAGTTGACCTGTATGGAAGACAATGGAGAGCAGGACCACGTGGATGTTGCTTATGCTTCCGGTAAAAAACCTGTCGTAGGTTTCCGCCTTTCGTTATAAAGTCATAAAACTTTTGCAACTTCACTTTGGAATAACAGATTAACAAGACTTTATTAATAAGCCTCATCCTGGGCACGACAAAATCAATAGAAATTATTTTATTATTAAGAAATTTTAACTGAAAAATCAACATATTTCAAAGATCTCCCTTTCTTTTTCTATGTCTATTTTGTTTTTGTAATGTTCACGTTCTTCTTTCAAACAAATTTCAAATTCTTTAAGAGTTCCTTCAGCTTCTCCTAATTCTAACTTTTCGGCTGATTCATAATAATATCTACTAAATAACAAATCACGTACAATCTGTAGACGCTTTTCTTTACTATCAAGCTGGCCTATTTCGTTTAATCCCTCTATGTATTCTGCCATAAGATAGTTATTAAAAATTTCAAACTTTGGATGAAAGAGCAAGTACTTATACGAGTAATGCTCTCTGTACATTCTCTTTTCTACAGTAATCAGCTTGTGCATTATACTAGTAATTCTTTTATGATAAACAATAGGTAAACATCCTTTTAATGATGGTACATGCTGGTATGAATTACATAAAAAAATATTTTCAATGTAAATGAAGCCATGTTTTTTTTCACATTTACTTTTCTCATGTTCAGTCCACTCAGGTGTCTTTTTAACATCCCTGAGTATATTTTCTTTAGTTAAACTGAACAGAAGAAAGGTAAACATTCTATTGTAAGTATCGGTTGTATTTATCATAAAAAATAATCTAAGAAATACCGTTGAATTGTACTTTTCACTCTGTACTATTTGACGCATTGCACCATAGGCATTTCTAAATTCATTAATCTCAAGTTCGTCAACTGAAAGGTAATTCTTTTTTGATGTAATACTCCATTTGTTAAGCACATACCTTATATGCTCAGGATAAAAATACACTTCATCATATATGTCAATAGCACCTTCATCATTGTTTAGAGAATTGTTTCTAGTAAATTTGGTAAGTGCATAATAAATATGGATCTTATATCTGCTACCAAAGTATAGTGAATATGAGTATCCCCTTTTATAACACAAGTCTTGCTTTATGTAATTTTTAAATTTAATTGACATAGAGTCACTTAGATTTTTTAATACGTTTGGTAGATCCAGCAATGAGTTATCAAATGTGTTTGCAGCAAGAAAGTTGCATTTTATGTATTTAAAAGGGTTGAAAGCATCATTATGGTTTAAAATACAAGATTTTCCGTATATTTTTACAATACATTCTTTAAATATTTCACACTTGCTTGAATTAGTCGCATCTCTATTTAGAACAAATAAATAGAGCATCACCAGTGTTTCTCTAGCATATTTCATTCTATACATTTGCTTAATAACACCTTTCAACATCTGCTCTTGTTCTTCTATGGTAAACACCTTCCACATCTTCCAAGTCAAAAATACCTGTTCAAAACAATAAGGCACATCACTTCTTAACAGCGCTGTCACAATACTAATAATTTGATCGTTATTAAATTTCATTTCTAAAGAAAAATCAACATGTCCAAATATTGTCTCAACTAGCTCAGTCCTTTCAGCACTTGTAAGCTCTAGGTCCCTGCTTAACAAAGTAGCCAGTACCCGTATCAACTGATCAGTAGAAAGGAAGTTCAAAAATCCTGAGCCAAAACGCACGCGAATAGAATCTGCTGTGAAAATAGGCGATGGAAACTTTAGAAAGTTATTAAGAAACATTGAGTTAGAATAGGAGTAGACCTTAGTATCATTGAGCTTTTGTTGCATTAGACTATCGTAATTGTCTTTTATTTCATTTCGCTCTGTTGTTGTTACCAACGGATCTTTTTTACTTTTTTTTTTAAAATCTGGTAGCATTTTTACTTTATTAGAAATACCCGAGGGTCCTTCTTTTGATAATAATTCTACTTGACCGTTTAACAATTCATTTTCCGGGATTTTTGGAATTTTAATACAAATTTGAGGATTATTTACTATTAAGTTTTTTTTGTCATTTACTTTTTCTGGTACTTGCTTTTCACCCTTGTCTTCTTTATTGTCTGCATACCCTTCATTTATCTTATCTTCAAATACATACTTTTCTAAATATCTATTTAACACGGCAATATCAAGGCCATATCGTTTTGTTTTACACATCTCAAAACTGTTTTCCTCCAACTTTCTTTTTAAGTTGGAGTGGTTTGGAACATCAGACGAAGCCAAATGCATTCTCATAGACAAAACAACACATGTTATTTTATATCTACCAAAAAACATCCTTATCAGGGCAGCATTTAATTAATTTTTTTAAATAGAAATTACTGACATTGTTTTGAAATGACTTGAAGTTGTTGCTGGCATGTTTTAATAAAAAATTATTGTAATTTAATTTAATTGGTCTAAGATAGCCTTGTGTTGTTAAATCCTTTTAAATAAATATTTTAATTATGGAATTTTCTGATTTCTATTACAGGTTTTTAGACTTTCTTATATATATTTAGTTTGTATTGAGCAGACATACGCTACGTCAATATGCTCTTTGTTATAAACTAAGTTGTTCTCAGTTTTGTTAAAACGTCAACATGTAATTAATATGGTTTTTGATGTTTTCTATATATTCACCAAATGCCTGAATGTAAAATTTGGTTATTTTAATGTCTTTCTAAAGATATGGTTGTAAACTTTTACTATTCTGCTGTATGGTTAAATGTTTTTAACAAGAGATTAAAATAAAATAAATTTATTGAGGGTTATTAGTCTGAAACGACGTTAAACTACCGGGAAATGGTTAAGTTGGTGGCGAGGGTGGCCAAGCAAAACCGTCAGTTCAGGGAATGTCCCTAGTCACTGCTTCTCGGAGGGGGTTTACTCACTTATATGGCCTGGACCAACAGTTCTCCATCTCCGTAGGTAGTTTTCTGCCAGGGACCAGAAGGTGAGGTTCCTCCACAACGGTGCTGCCTCTACCACCACCTGGGTATCACCAGGACTAATTCAAGCTATTAAGAAATACCCAGAGTGGAAACACAATGACGGGGGCGCACCTGAATCTGCAAATGATAAACCCTTAAAAACAGGTTGTGGCCTAACTAAACACGCTTGGTAAGACGCACCTGATGTAGTGGAGTGTCTGCAGTGAGGGGCTATGATTAAATCGGGTGGCATGTGATGCACCAGGCGGGTGGCTACAAGGATTGTAGAGATAAGCACGCATAGATACACCCCATCAGGTTGGTGACTTCGTGCGGTAACCGGGGTAGATCTGATGAAGCTGTCAGCTCCCAACAGATAACCAAAATCCTTAATGATCTAATTCACTGAGCCATCCGCCAAATTCTCTGGGGTGATAATACTCGTATCATGCTTCAAGCTTCAAATCTCACAGTACATATCCGCTATATGAGAGCCTCAAGTGCAAGTTGTGAATAATTGTATTGTTGACAATGCAATAACCCGCAGTAAATTAGTTATAGTTGAGGGTTGTGAAACCTTTTCTTCACGTTTGTACCGGGCAAACATGAGATACGTGCTCTTGCTCTCTGAGCTAGAGTGGCTATCCTTGGCCTTTTTAAAGCACTTGGCACTGCGTCAATATTTAAAGGATATGCGCTCCAGCGTCATAAAATGTCATATATTCTTTTTGTATGTTGTATTCAGGCACATCGTTAGTTGTCAAAGCTATTAACTGACCTCAAATAACTTTTGCAATTTTTTTATTAAAATTCTTATTTTTTTGTTTGCCTATAGTATATATTAAACACACGATTCGCGCATTACTATGAACAACAAGGTTTCAAATACAATAAATCTATTTACGACTTTTCTGTTGCTTATAATAATGTCCTGGCAATATATAGTAACGTCAAATACCTACATAAGATAACTTACAATATATTTCTATGAAATAACCATTTAAAACAGTAACTACATAAAATTTGCCTTATTAATAAAATTTATTGATTATTTTCATTCCGCTTTAGCATGGCTTCCTCACATTCCTTGCGAACTCGCCTGTAATAAGCTTCTTTATCACATAGGTATAGCTCTGCTGCATCCGCACGAAGAGGATCACTGGCATTAGGCGCATCTAAAAGACTCATTATACTTAGTAGAGTTTTCTCAATAGTAAGTGCTGGTGACCAGTCCTTTGCCAGTGTGCTTATACAAATACTTCCGTTAGTATTGATATTTGGATGGAATACTGGAGTCACAAAGGTGATTGCTGGAGGTACATACGGGTATGTCGGTGGGAAAATAATACTTAACTCAAGAATAGAATTATGATATACACTTGTTTTTGAGGGAGTCATAAATGCTTTCCATTTATACATATTCCCATCAACAGCTGGTTCTATGGTTATTTCTTTATTATTAAGCTTAGCACACTGATTTATTTCTTTTTTAATTCTAGTTTCTGTTGTGCTGTTGATTGCAGACATTAAACGGTTAGTAATTGTTGAGTTTATAAAGCTTTAAGGGGAAGTAGAATGAAATATGAAAGGTATAATTCTATTGGTGTTTAAGAGATACTAAAGAGGAGTAAAAAATAGTTATTATTGATATATTTACAGTGTTATAGAAATATATCTGTTACATTTGAACAATCACCTATAAATTCGTTAAACATGTTGTTATTAATAAGGATCTCAGCCATCAAAATATCTATACCCTTACCTGTGAATTTATTAGAATAAGATATGTTATAAGCTAAACTCAAAGGGATAGATATCATAATGCTGCCATCTGTTGATTTGTTTATAATTTAACGCGGAAACGTATTTGGATGTTTGTTAGTAATCTAATATAAATAAATACCTGTATATTTTGATGGTTCTTTCTTGCTTGAAATAATTATGAATGGAAGTACCAATCACCAGTAGAAATAAAAATCTATTGATTCGTTTGCTAAGATCAAGCAAGATTATTAGTAATTGAGTATTTATTTGTTTTTAATAGGTATTCTAATAAAATGAATTTAATAAAGTAAATATTTTTATTCGGTTTGTGTATCATATGCACCTGCTCTCTAGCGTCTTTTATATAGCCATCAATTGTCTATATTTATGGATAGGTTATCGCTATCCCAATGCCCTTCAAGTGCCTTCTATGATACTTTGTTGTCAGTTTATCCTATGTCATCATATAAGACATAATATTTAATATTGTTACCTGAGTTTCGTGGTAACAAAGTACCACAGAAGGCACTTGAAGGGCATTGGGATAACCGATTTTATTTAGGCTTACATCCAGGCAATCGTGCTTAAGAAGACGTTGAAGAGCATATCCTTTAAATATCGACGAGACTGAGGAAAAGCCAGTCCAAAGCAGGAGCACGTGGACGTAGCTCAAGCCTGTCTGGTACAAACTGAATGAAAAAGCCTAATAACACTCAATAAATTTATTTTATTTGCAAGAATTATTCCAACGTCCCTGCAACAAATATATACATACTATTGTCCGAACTCCTTCTTATCAAAATAAAATAGCTACTTTAATAAAGATACTTGTATGTTATTGATTGACCATTAGGCTCAAATACAATAGATGAATTAATATGCTTAAAAATGGATGTAAGCACACCACATAGCAACCATAAACCACAAATTCCTCCGTAATCACTAAATGTTTCCTTAATAGTTACTGTTTTATCTACAAGTAGTATTTCAATGTTCATATAATGCTTAAAGAATAAAACTACGTATTTATCAACAACCTTATCATCTTCAGTCTTCTCATAAAGATGATGTTCTCTAAAGAAATCATCAGCCATCCTTTGCCCACATCGGTTCCCAAGGGATAGGGCCCTTTCATTTACAGAATATGGATGGTCTTTGACCAGCTTTTTCAGAGTTGCCAAAAAGAAGGCAGTGAAGAAATCCCCATGGACTTCTCTTAACATTGGGGAATTTTTTATTGGTTTGTCATATTCTAAGAATAAGCCATATGTCAGAAATTAACAAAATTATTAAAAGTTATTAAACTTTTTTAATCTAAGTTATACTGTATGCTAAGTTTACATATTCTTGTTCTGGGCTGACTTGTCTTCTGTTTCATCTATAAGATACTATGAAAGCTGATTTAAATAGAATTTTAAGCATTGTCTGTCTTCAATAACACCCACGTTTAGTATTTAACTTTGTTTTAACAAGATTTAAAATACAAATGCCTTTGTCAAAGGCTATATCATATTTTACATATAAAAAGCTGGATGATTCCATAATTAGGATGTTTATTTAGAAGGATTTACAACACAGGCTTACTTAAATAAACTTATATGGTTTAATATTTCTGATAGTGTCTTTAATACATCTCCCTTATAAACTATCAATATAAACTTCCTTAAACTATATTTACTATCGTTCTAGCAGCTACTCTTTGAAACGTTAGTCTTAAGTATATCCTCAGTTAAATAAAATTACCCCTTATTCTACCTACTATAAATTTAATAAACTACTATGTTGGTTTGCTGAGGCTTGAGCCCGAAGACTATGCTGCCTTGGACAAAGGAGTTCGTGCTATTTTGACCTACCAAGGAATTCATTTACAACCTGCTTGCCTTGAGCGTTTATATCTGCCGAGAGATGAAATGGGACGAGGCCTCCAGAATATTGAGATGCATAGTGAGCAGATGCTCCTTCAGTTTTCGACATATTTACAGGCCAACGCGCCAGGATCTACAAGGTGTGCAGCCATTTACAAGGTTGAAGCGGAATGTCATAGCCATCTAGGTAACATCAAGGAATATCTTAGAGTCAGATATGCAATGGCCGAAGAGGTAACAGCAAAGAGCCTTGGTGCAGCACAGATCGCATAATTGTACAGCGATATTTTAAAGAAAGATCGCCATAAGAAGCTGTACAATGTTCGTGAGAATGAGCAAGCATCAGTAGTAGACTCCTCTGTTTGGCTAAAGCATGGGAATGTCCGCCCGCAGGACGAGGCGCGGTATTGTTATTTGCAGGATCGCAACATGTTTGAAGGAGAGACAGGAACATGCCCACATTGCAAGAAACGCTCAAAGACAGTCGACCACCTTGCAACTCAATGTGATAGAATGCTTTATCACGACTATACTCGCAGACACAATGAGGTAGTACGTTGCATACACCTCGGGCTTTGTCTTAAGTATGGACTAAAAGCATTACCACGCATGCGTTCACATTCTATTCAAGAGATAGTATCCAATGAGTATTGCAAGATCAGTGTGAGCACGCACAGGAATGCAAATACAGGCAAATTGCCCAGATATATTTGTGCTAGATAAGAAGAAATAACATTAATAGAAGTGGGGATCACGAGTCAGGAGCGACTAGTAACGGTGGAAACAGAGAAGATGCACAAGCGCAATTGTAAACAAGCTTGGGCAAGAATACGGGTGCAGAACGCGGATCATACCATATGTGATGACATGGGACGGTGTGGTAACAAAGTACCACAGGCAACACTTGAATAACATTGGGATAACCGAATCTTATATACTGACGATCGTGCTCAAGAAGACACTGGAGAGCATATCCTTCGAATATAGACGCGGCACCGAGCACCTCGACGAGACCGAGGACAAGCCAGTTCAGAGCTGGAGCACGTGGACGTTGCTCATAGTACAAATCGAATGAAAAAGTCTAAAATAAAATAAATTTATTTTAATTCTACCTACTTCTTCTTATCCTTTAAAATTTTACACAAGCCTTTCTTTCTAGCCATTGCCCTTAATAGCCCCCCATGACAAGTGTTACCTGACAGCAATGATACAAATAAATTAGCTCTTCTTATTTATTTATAAGCTATTGCAAACATAATAAATATGAGTAAATATTTCGGAAATAAAAACCCAATAAAACACAAATAGAATGGATCCTGTTTCACTCCAGAATATCGGCGACAAAGAACTATACGACTTCCTGGTAAACGCCCCAAAGAGCTTTAGGGAGAGTGAGAGAATACGCAAGTTTCAACTAAAAAATGGAGATTACATTCACTGTGTCTTATGGAACTTCCATTTCTACATTACAGGAACAGATATAGTTAAGATACTCATATGGAGATTTCAGAATGCAGGAAGGTCCATAGGTGCCATCAAGAAGTTTGAGGAAGGAATATTCAGTGATCTTAGGAATCTCAAGCCTGGGGTGGATGCTACATTAGAGGGCCCTAGGACTAAGTTCCTAGAGTTTCTATACAAGAATGGGTGTATCCGCACACAGAAGAAACAGAAAGTATTCTATTGGTACTCTGTGCCGCACGATGAGCTGTTCTGTGATGCATTGGAACGTGACCTACGCAGGGATACAAGCATATACACGTATAACAGGTATGTTCAGGACACCCAGCGCATGCATGCTCCAGAAATCCCAAGAGGGGACAATGGAATGATAGGAATGATGCCAATGCACCAGGGAATGGCATATAGAAAGAATATTGGAAACAACACAGGAGGAATGCCAGGGCCAGTATCAACGAATGATATTTTTAACATTAAGGAAATTCTTTTTAATAATAAAGAAGAACAGTCTAGAATGACAAATATGTTTAACATGAGTTCTAAAGAGTATAAACCAAGGGGAGAATATGAAAGTAAGCACGACATAGAGCCATATACCGAATCAGGCTTCCGATCGGGCAATACGTGTGGACCAGCCTCGCCCTTTAAGTTCCAGTTGCAGTCAGAGCCTATCATGGACATGGCTCTGGAGCCAAGGGCACAGAGGGAAAGATTGGGCATTGAGAAACGGACAAATTTTGATGATTTTGATTTAAGCCAGTTTGATTTTTTAAAGGAGCGGTGCAAAGAGCATTTGAGCCGAGGAAGAGAGAGCTGTGAGCAGAAGCTTTTTGAAGAGAAACAAGGAGAGGATGCCAGGAGCATCGATAGAAGAGGAGAGATTAGGTTTATTGGAGGTAAAAATAGAGAATAACTCCAGAAATAATTAAATAACCAAAGGAAATTTTAGTTATATCGATTTATATTGTATGTTTATTTTCTTTATTAAATATAATTAGGTGTTTTTATTAAAAATGATACTTTTTATATCGTTTATACTGGGAAAGTATAAGCTACATAAATTTGCCATTGATACATAACTTTTCTTAAGTATAAATTGTAAAAATTTTGAAATCCATTTTAAAAATAACCAGCAACAGACCAGATATTAATAACTCTATATATTGCAATCTAACAGAGTTACATTTGCATGTATTTTGGCTTTATCAATATTTAAAAAATATGTTCCTTAGTAAAATAAAATAAATTTATTGAGGGTTATGACCAAAACGACGTTAAAATATCGGGAGGTGGTTGACTTAGCAGCGAGGGTGGCCAAGCAAAGCTGTTAGTTCAGGGAATCTCCCTAGTCACTGCTTCTCGAAGGGGGTTTACTCACTTATATGGCCTGGACCAACAGTTCTCCATCTCCGTAGGTAGTTTTCTGTCAGGGATCGGAAGGTGAGGTTCCTCCACAACGGTGTTGCCTCTACCACCACCTGGGTATCACCAGGACTAATTCAAGCTATTAAGAAATACCCAGAGTGGAAACACAATGACGGGGGCGCACCTGAATCTGCAAATGATAAACTCTTAAAAACAGGTTGTGGCCTAACTAAACACGC
>JALPMT010000926.1:2244-12783 GCA_024243955.1 Pancytospora epiphaga
TGGATATCCTTCAACTCAATGTTATCTCCAACGGAATAATTATCCACAGGTGGTGCACTATAACATCTGTTCCCCGGCATTGTCAATGGGGTTATTTTTTTAACGGAATATAAATTGAAAAAAGGAGAGGCTGTTTACACAGACCAAACTGATGTAAATAGGATGAAACCTATGGTGATTCTTTCTTGGTTGCCTTGTATTTTACATTTGATTGAAATATTAATCGATGAAAAAATTTACCAGTTTTTTTCTAACAGCACCAGTAAAATATTAATTTTTGTCAGAACTCTTTCATAAAGACAGAATGAGAGCTAGAAAGTAGATAGAGTGGACATAGGTTAACATTACACGTGTTAATAAGAAGATGGGCATTAATAAATGTGTTTACTTTTTTTGTTTATATTCCTGATGAAAACTGACATCATTGATTTTATTGGTTATTATATCTAGATGGTGAGTGGCTATATACCTAAAATCATGAGAATGTAAATCTGACACATAATTTTCAGTAAAAGGCTAATAAAATTGCTATTTATTTACGTCAACATGTATTCAGGTTATTGAACAGAAAAGATACTTCTTCGGATGACAAGGCTTATTGGCATTTTTGTAAATCAAACCTATCACAATATAATTTATTAAACGGTAAAGAAAACTTATAAAACGGATCGATTTTGAGATATTGCAAAAAATACCTAAAATAGGCCAATATTAATAACACAATAGAACTGTAAAATCCTTGGTAAATACAAATTCAGGGCACAGGTAGTTGACGTAAAAACTTAGATAAAGGGTTTTATTATGGATATGGAATTGCGAGATTATAGTGAATACCCACAGGGATGCAAATACAAACAAATCGCCCAGATATATTTGTGCTAGATAAAAAGAAATAACATTAATAGAAGTGGGGATCACAAGTCAGGACCAACTAGTAACGGTGGAAACGGAGAAGATGCGAAAGTACAATTGTAAATAAGCTTGGGCAAGAATACGGGTGCAGAACGCTGATCATACCTTATGTGATGACATGGGACAGAGTGGTAACAAAATACTACAAGCAGGATTTGAAGAACATTGGGATGACTGAGGTCTACATCCAGACGATCGTGCTCAAGAAGACGCTGGAGAGCGTATCCTTTGGATATTGACGCGACCGAAAACAAGCCAGTCCAGAGAACAGGAGCACGTGGACGTAGCTCAAGACTGCCCGGTAATAACTAAATGAAAAAGTCTAATAACCCTCAATATATTTATTTTATTTTTGTAGTTCTATGCAATGACATAGAGCGACTTAATACTAAAATATTACAGAAATTTCATTTAAAAAACAACAAAGTGTTTGTTTACATTTAGTTAGCTTGTATAGAAAGCACTAGTAAACATATCTGTCAAATATCCATAAATCTCCTTGATAACGTCAAAGACAAGCTCATCTTGTCTATAAACCAAGTAGACATAACTCATAGTATAAACGGAATAAGAAAACCTACCAACCCTCAATAAATTTAACACCATATCTAATTTTAATAACTTTATTTATAAAAGCTAATGCGTTCTAAACAAGTGTACTTCCTTTTTTATACCTCCATTCTTTTTATAAACCTCATATTGCCTTTCTATGCAATCTTGAAGCCGTAATGCCCCTGGTTGTTCCTTTATAGATTCTTTGGGTATTCTCAGGAACTCTAACACACCTTTATGGTAATAAATGTTAAAAATCAAATCTCGTGCAAGTTGATCGCATTGCTCTTTGCTATTTAACCAGCCTATTTCATTTAAACCTTGTATATAGCCTGGTATATGCTCATCCTTGAATACATTTAATCTTGGGTGAAGTAGAAGGCGTCGATAAAAGTAGTGTTCTCTGCGCATCTTTACATACTTTTCTTCATTTAATACTGATAAAACTTCATGAATTCCCACTACACAATCCTTTGAATCAAAACCCGCGTTATTCATATAAATGTTTTTTATAAAATTGTACTCACTAGCCGCCCCTAACTTTGTTTTTATCTCTTGAGTCCATTCTTTATTCTTTGTAAATTCCTTAAGTATATTTTTATTAGTTAAACTAAACAAGAGAATAAGATACTGTTCATCCTGGGCTTGCGAAGAACTCAACTTATTGAATAGTTTATACAACACATTAGAGTTGTAATCATTGCTCTGCACTATCTGACGAATCATGCCAAAAGCATTTACAAATTCATTTTTACGTTCGACAGCAGAAACTTCTTTGTCATAACTACTGTCATATTTTAGCATTCTTATCCAATTTTCAAACTGGCATTTAATATATACTGGATTTAAATATAACCGGCTATTTGTTTCACCATCATTAGTCTGCTTAAGTTCTGGGGTAAACTTAGTAAATGCATAGCATACGTGACTTTTGTACCTTAGAATTTTAATTCTAGTGTTAGGATTCTGAACAAAAAGGCACTTCCTAAAAAAGTCACGAAATGCAATTATAATGTTGTTGTTTAAACTTTTAAATGCTCTAGGAATATCTAACAAACACGTATCAAATGTATCAAGTATAGTAGATATTATTTTAGAGTTTTGAACGTCTCCTTCTGTGATAAGCTCTTCTAACGAGTATACATTTTTGAAAATACTAATTTCTCTATACTGGTTTTTAATATCATTCTTAAATATTTCACATTGTTGTGAGTTAATTCCATCTCTATTAACCACAAACAAATAAAGCATCACAAGTATTTCTCTTTTATATTCTCTCTTGACATATTTCAACATTTTCTCCTGTTCCTCTATAGTAAAACTATACCACATCTTCCATGTTAGAAAGACATACTCAAAATAATCAGGCACATTACTTTTCATCATTGCCTTTACAAGCTTGACAACCAATTCCTTAGTAATAACCAATTTCAATGAATAGTCAATATGTCCAAATATCGTTTCTATGAACTCTTTTTGATCTTCATTTGATAACTCCAGCTTGTTTTCCAGTAAAACAATTAGTACCCGTATAAGTTGACTTGATGTGAGAAAAGAAAGAAAATGTGCTCCGAACCGTACTCTAATTGAGCCTGCAGTAATAAGAGGTGATGGAAAATAAAGAAAATTAAAAAGGAAGGCAGAGTTTAGGTATTCATAAGAGGAATCCTTAGCTGACTGAGGGATGACTGAACTATGAAATTCTTCTTCCATATCATATGGTCTATGTTCCTCGATCGGTTCCAATATAGGCATATCTTCCAAGTTATCCACAGACGTATTCAACTCAACCGCTTCTTGTCCATCAATTGATTCATCTATTCGTCTACTATGCTCATCTGTTGCCTGTTGCATTCCTGAGCCCAAGTTCTGTTCCATCTGTTCATTTCCTGTCATCAATTGTTCTATAATGGGGATTTTAATTCCTTCCTGGTCTATCTTCTCTTCTGGTTCATTATTTGTACGTATTATACTGTCGTGAGACCTCCGCATCACCATAGGATCGTTATACGTGTTATAGCCATAATCATGGTTAGACATTTCAATTTCACATGGCAGGTGTAATTTTGTATATTCGGGTATAGTTGAACTGTGTTGAAATCTTGGTGTTTCGGTGTCATAAGATTCCCACATCATAGAATTGTTATGCGTGCCACAATCATGCATTTCAATTTCACATGGCGGGAGTAATTCTGTATATTCGGGTATGGTTGAACTGTGTTGAAAATTTGGGGTTTCGGCTCCATTATTAGATTCCCGTATCATAGAATTGTTATACGTGTTATGGTTACGGTTACGTATTTCATTTTCAGATGATTCTAATTTCGAATGTTCTGGCACAGCAGAGTCTTGATAAAAGAAGTGATTAACATCATACTTTTCGAAGTTATTTTCCTCGCACTGGTCTGATATGTTCCATGTTGCAACAAGTATCTTTACAAACGCGACTATGTAAACTGATTTCCACCGTTTGAAAATCATTTTTAATAAGGGATAAATTTTTTATAACAAATTTATCAGGTTTTTATATAATAAATGGACAATAGAATTTGAAATAGAATGAACTTATTGAGAGTTAAACAATGTTTTTGCGAATAAGCTTGGGCAAGAATGCGGGTGCAGAACGCGGATCATACTTTATGTGATGATATGGGACGGAGTGGTAACAAAGTACCACAGGCGACACTTGAAGGACATCGGGATGACTGAGGTCTACATCCAGACGATCGTGCTCAAGAAGACGTTGGAGAGCATATCCCAAGCCTGCCCGGTATAAACTGAATGAAAATTTTAATAACCTTTAATAAATTTACTTTTTTAATGGTTAATGTTATGGTTATATCCCTTTTATTGCTTCGGGAATAGGTTTTTAAGTTTCCTTCGGCCCTTCATCAACATCCAATTTTACAATAATTGCCTCAGCGTCTCCATGTTAAAAAGATCCACGTAAGTATTCAAAAAGATGCTTTTAGGTGTCTTCTTGAGCACTATCGTCTGGATGTAGAACTCGATAGAGTCTGTCAGACCAATCTCTCTCAAGCGCTGCTTGTGGTAGTTCATCATTACCTCATCTTATGCCACTAAAAAAAGTTACACAAGCAAAACATAAAACCCTACTAAGAACTCCCTCACTCACCCGTCTCAGACTGTGTGCTAACCCAGTGAAAAAATACTGTTGGTAACAGCCAAAGAGTCATATAAATCTAAAATGTTATTTAATGATTGATTCATTCAAAAACTGGCAAATTTATTGATAAAAGTTTTAACAAAGAGTTATAGACACACTAATGATATATCCAGAAGGAGGACTTCAACACACACTAACTTGAATAAACTAAAATTTTTTAATAGTAACGTGGCCGTTTTTTTAATTTTACTAACTATAACCTTATTACTCAAAATTCTTATACTTTTAATTAAAACATAGATGCTGCCCCATTAAAGCTAAATACTTCAGAATACGTTGAAATGTAATCTTGAGCTGATCTCACTTCGCATGCAAAAGAATATATATAACCTAACACTTTTTATGCTTCTGTGCCCCTTTCATAATTATTTCAAGAGCCTCATGGGCTGGAAGACCAACAACCTCGTCAAAAGATGAAGCATCTAAATCCTCCCACTCTTCATTCTCTATGGTCTCTTCTGATTCGCTAATATATCCATCCTCTAGTTCTATGGATAGATCTTCACATATCTCCTCTGGTGCCTTGTTTGTTTCATCTTCTGTGGCTATTTCGCCAGTAGTATCTTCACTCTCAGATGGTATGCTTTTAACTGTGTGTCCAGTAGATTCTAGCTTGGCAATTCGACCTATGTGATCCTTGTATCTTTTTTCAATATCTGTTTTAATAGATTCAAGGATCTTGGAAGTAGCTGTCTCTAATTGGTAATAGATTTGAAGTGGTGTAAACCCACTCTTAAATACGGTGTCTAGATTTAGTTCCTTCAGCATATCATCAAATATCTTCTCGTGTTTCATGGAAGTAAAAATTTTCATCGTTTTTTATTCTGCTTAAAAAGAATCTTGAGAATAGCTGAAATTAAGCCGTAAAAGAAGCTATGTTGAAAATTTTAATCTAATAAACAAATGAATGGAATAGAAACATGGTAAATGGGAATATTTTAGAACTAGCATACTATTTCTATATTAGCGATTTGAATATCTTGCTTATTTTACTTTGAAAGTATTGATTTAAACGGAACAGCGTGATATTAACGTCTTATATAGAAAATAACCCTATATTAGTCGTTTATTTAGTATCATAAGATTAAAATCAATAAAAACAAATTTATTGTGCTTATTGTTGTGTTATACACTTGTTATTAACTCTAAAAGAAAGGGCATAAGGGCTTCCTCTGTTCTTTTGCCAGTCTCCAATCTTACGGTACTAGCCTCCGCGTCTCTATCCTGGGCAAGTCTACACCGATATTACTCTTCAACGCTTTATTAAGCGTTATCGTTTGGATATATGCCTATTAGGTTAAAATTATACATTATCTTAAAGTTATTCTTGTTTATATACTTTGAAACGTACAGATTTCTTTTCTGAACTGATAATAAACAATGATATTCAGAAAGCAGATTAGAATAGGGCTAAAAGTCTTGTTCATTCTTCTCCAAACATTCTTACTTCTTTCTGGTCTTGCCGTTTTAATATTTGTATTTACTATGTATTTTAGACTTCAAGAATTAGTTAACATTGAAATGAAAGTTCTTGTGCCAATTACAGCTTGCTCTTGCCTGTCAATACTCAACGGGGGCTTAAGTTATATTGGTTTACCTTCTAAAAAGAAAATTCACTTTTTCTTCTTTACACTCTCTCTTGCTGCACTCCTCAACATAGAAATTATCCTAGCAATGATGAGCAGCAGGCTTGTGGACAAAGGCGGACCATGGATAAATGAAAATTGGAGTAATTTTAGTCAATTTCAACGTACCTTTGTTGAAAAACAATTTGAGTGCTGTGGTCTTGAAACGGTGACAGATAGGCCAGGAAATAACTGCAAATTTACATCTAATTGCATGGCCAAGTTTGTACCGATAATGAAAGCCCTTAGAAGTCTGGTGCAGAAATCACTCATGGTTCTATTTTTTTTAGAAACACTTAGTCTTTGCATACTTTCATTTTTGAAATTTGGTAAATAGAAAGAGAGAGATAATGATAAAAATGGTGATTGCTGCAATTATAAGGCAATTTAAGATTTTTTTAGTAAAGTCTGCAAACATACGTAATAATAATAAACAAGAAACAATGTTATTATACCAGACAAAACAAAAAGAATATACTTCTACTGACAAGAAATGCATATCGACTTAAAACAAGAAATGCATATTAAATTTTACAGTTAATAGAGAATTATAACCATAATACCACAAATAAAGCATATTTTAATTAGTACTGTTTGGTTTTCTATGTACTAGCATTGCCCTTTCGCGTTCAAACAAAATAAATTGTCGGATTTGAATGTAGACGTACTAATTTGTTGTCAGCTATCTCTGAGATAGGTATTGTAAAAGTTTCTCAAAAGACATCGGAATAACCAAGTCCTATATCTAGAAAATTATGCTCGAAAACCCACTAAAAAGCATATCCTTTGAATATCGATGTGGCGCCAAGCACCTTAACGAAATCAAGAACAAACCAAACCAGAGCATAGACCAAAAGCACGTGAACGTAGCTCAAGTTCGTCTTGTATAGAAAAAATCTAATAACCCTCAACAAATTTATTTTAAGTAAAAATTTTATAATTTATATTAAAAAAATAGAAAAGTAAGGTCATGCATCTACAACTTAACCAAAAACTTTACCTCGAGGTTTGCTAAAAACATCCAATATAAACACAAATCAGTAAAATACTTTATTTAAGCTTTTCTAACACGGCCACCTTTTTTTAGAACATCATAATCAGTAGGCGGTAGTTCGTTAAGTCTCTTTGTTTCTGCCTGAATCTTTTCATCAATCTTAGCCATCTCATTATTTATCTTGTCGCTCCAAGACTCAAATGACAAAGTTGAGCTACCCTTCTTATCATCAAGTTGCTTAAGAGTTTTATCAATCTCATCCGCCTCATAAGGAACTGATATTCCATGCTTAAGCAAAGAGTCAACCAGGCTAATATCAAGTGACACAATCTTCTGGCCTTTTAATAATGAAACCGAATAATGAAGCATGTCAAATACCTTAGGATCATACTCAGATAACTCAGAAGTAAGTGTATCTTTCTTGTTCTTATACTCCTGAATAACCTTTTTAATGGCATCCTTCTTCTCCTCAAGACCCCTCTGCTCAAGTAAAATCACCTCAAATGCGGCCCATTCGGCCTCCAACGCTCGGATAGCATCCTTCTTTGCATTCTTCTGAGCAATCATGTCCTGCTTCTGTGCCTTCAAACTCGCTATTTTAGATTCAATTTTAACAACCTCAGGTGACTTTATTTTGTCAACTGCACTCGCTTTATCAAGCTCAGCTTTTACTCTATCCTTTACGAGAGTAACCTCTGCAATCTTTTGCGTAACATCACCTATTTTCGTCCTAATCTCACCTAGAGCTCCTTCAATATTGCGTATCTTATTACGACTGTCCTCAATATCTCCAAGTTTAGCCTTCATTGAACGTAATTGAAGTAACTCTGCTGCTATTTTCTTCTCCTCATTTACTGAGCTAGCCTCAGCAATAAGGCGCATGTTCAAATCCTCCATTCTCTTCTCAAGCTCTTCAGGATTCTTAACCAAAACTGTGTTCTTATCCTGTGTGCTACTCGCCTTAAGCCGTTCAATATCATTTTTATAATTATTAAGCTGCTCAAAATATCCCTTCTTGGACGTCCTCAGCCCTTGCATTTCCTCATTAAGTTTTTTAAAATCAGCAAGAAGCCCTGCCTTCTTAGAATTGGCACGGTTTGCCTCCAAAATAGCTGTAAGTTTCTCTAAACTAGCTCGTATTTCATCCTCTATAGATTGAATGTTGTCAGAGATCGAACGAACCTGCATGACAAGTTCTCTAGAGCCTGGAACTGACTTCCTTTTAGCCTCTGTATTGGCCATTTTCAAGGGTGGCTGCAAATTTTTTTTAAAAATTTGAAAAATTTTAAAATTGTGAACAAAAGTGAAAAGGGGAAAATAAAAGGTAACAAGTAACGATTCTGGAGAAGATTTTTGATGGAAGGTTTTAAAATGACCTATAGGAGGTTGTTTTGTCGGACTCCAGCGTAGATTTATTAAGTTGTTATGCGTTGACGGTCACTTCTAAGATAGGAATATAAAAGTCTTACATTTTATGATAAGAAAGGAGAGAAGGCTAAAAGCTTACGACGAACATAATTATTGATGAAATATATTCTATGAATAAATTGCTTATGTTTAGGTTACATTATAATATTCACTTTTATAATCAGTTCATTGTCTTTGCGAATAAGCTTGGGCAAGAATACGGGTGCAGAACGCAGATCATACCTTATGTGATGACATTGAGCGGGGCGGCAACAAAGTACCACAGAAGGCACTTGAAGGACATCGGGATAACCGATTTTATTTAGGCCTAGATTTAGACGATCATGCTCAAGAAGACGCTGGAGAGCATATCTTTCGAATATCGACGCGGCGCCGAGCGCCTCGACGAGACCGATGACAAGCCAGTCCAGTCCAGAGCAGAGAGCAGGAGCACGTGGACGTAGCTCAAGCCTGCCCGGTACAAACTGATTGAAAAAGTCTAATAACCCTCAATAAATTTATTTTATTCTTTAATCAGTTCATATTTAACAAGGATTGTGAAATTAAACTAAACATAGAAGTATCTATAAAAATGCAAATACAGCTGAGTTGCTTAGATATAACAATACATAATAAGAAAAGATGATATTAATAGAAGTATGGATCACAAGTCGTGCACAATCAATAACAAGTAAAACAGAGAAGATGCGCAAGTAGAATTGCAAACAAGCTTGAATAATAGTACGTATGTATTATACTCTATGTGAATGACCCGGAACTAAATGGTAACAAAGTACCAACAAAGGCATTTGAAGAACATTGGGATAATTGATTTTAGTTAAGCCTGCATGTTGGCAATTGATGGCTATATAAAAGCCGTCAGAGAGTATCTTTTTTGAATGTTGACGTTTTAATGAGGTTAAGAACAAGCTAGTTTAGAGTAAAAGCATGTGGGTGTAGTTAATAGTAAAAATTAAATAAAAAAGTTTAATGGATTTGAATAAATTTATTTCGGCCTGCTCAGTAAAAATAATTAATTAAATTCTGTTAACAAATCACACCTAAATAATGGCAAAGTTGACAATCATTGATCAAACATACAACCGGTAAATTAGCTATTATGTTTTTATCCATTGGTGAATTAACATTATATACGCAGTCTTCACTTGTAATTAGGAGAACACCCCTTACAAAATACGCACTGTCAGCATATTTTTTGTTATTGATTTCGCTAGATGGCGAAATCATAATTGCACAAATGTTAATGTTTAAAATGTGGCTAAATAAGTCTATATCAAATTCTTCCATCCAATATGCACGTTTACCTAAATGCTCTGAATCTAAAAAGTGTGGAACAAATAGATCCTTGAATGTATCAACCTTATTAGGTTGAATTGAATCTGAAAATTTATAAAGTTCAGAACTACTTTTAATTTTCTCCTCCATAAGTTTTTTTTTAAGTTTTTCGTCATTCCACACACGTTTTATTGCTAAATATCTAAGCGCCAAAACAATGTTTACTTTATTATACTCAACATACTCGTATAGATCCTTATGAACCTCCATATTATTTTTAAGCACAGTAAATAGCTCACTGATGGTTTTATATCGTAAAGGCTTAGGTAGCCCTTGGATGGTATCGTAACCAGTAGAATCAAAGAATACTTTACTGACCTCATGATTTTTATCCTTTAGAAAAGGATAAAGTGTAGCAAACAGTGCAATATATCCACAAGTACCATCTGAACGTGGATTTACATAAGATTTTGTTGATATTTTTTTTAATTGTTCAATTTTGATCCTGTAATGTATATTATCATTCGTGTTAGAATTATCTCCTTCCATTATGTGAATCTCGTGTT